>WNGS01165339.1:11785962-11797960 GCA_020271785.1 Procambarus virginalis
CTCCCAAATGTACTTTGTATCTGGTCTCCTGCTTCCTACCCCTATCTTCATTACATTACATTTGCTTGGGTTAAACTCTAACAGCCATTTGTTCGACCATTCCTGCAGCTTGTCCAGGTCTTCTTGAGTCTCAAGCTGTCCTCCTCTGTCTAATCCTTCTCATAATTTTGGCGTCGTCAGCAAACATTGAGAGGAATGAGTCTATACCCTCTGGGAGATCATTTACGTATATCAGAACAGGATAGGTCCAAGTACAGAGCCCTGTGGGACTCCACTGGTGACTTCACGCCAGTCTGAGGTCTCACCCCTCACTGTAACTCTCTGCTTCCTATTTCTTAGGTACTCCCTTATCCACTGGAGCGCCCTACAGTTACTCCTGCCTGTTTCTCCAGCTTATGCATCAACCTTTTATGGGGTACTGTGTCAAAGGCTTTCCGACAGTCAAAAAAATGCAGTCCGCCACCCTTCTCTTTCTTGCTTAATTTTTGTCACCTGATCGTAGAATTCTATCAAGCCTGTAAGGCAAGATTTACCCTCCCTGAACCCATGTTGATGGGTTGTCACGAAGTCTCTTCTCTCCAGATGTGTTACTAGGTTTTTTCTCACAATCTTCTCCATCACCTTGCATGGTATACAAGTTAAGGACACTGGCCTGTAGTTCAGTGCCTTGTCTGTCACCCTTTTGTATATTGGTACTACATTAGCAGTCTTCCATATTTCTGGTAGGTCCCCCGTTTCCAGTGACTTACTATACACTATGGAGAGTGGTAAGCAAAGTGCTCCTGCACACTCTTTCAATACCCATGGCGAGATTCCATCCGCCCCCAACAGCTTTTCTCACATCCAGCTCCAATAGGTGCTTTTTGACCTCATCTCTTGTAATTTCGAACCTATCCAAGGTCACCTGGTTTGCTGCCACCTCTCCCAGCGCCGTGATATCTCCCTGTTCTATTGTAAAGACCTCCTGGAACCTTTTGTTGAGTTCTTCACACACCTCTTTGTCATTCTCTGTGTACCTGTCCTCGCCCACCTAAGTTTCATCACCTGTTCCTTCACTGTGTCTTCCTCCTGATGTGACTGTGTAGTAGCTTTGGTTCAGTCTTGGCTTTATTAGCTATATCATTTTCATACCTTTTCTCAGCTGCTCTTCTCACACTGACATACTCGTTCCTGGTTCTCTGGTATCTCTCTCTACTTTCTGGTGTTCTGTTATTACGGAAATTCCTCCATGCCCCTTTGTTCAGCTCCTTTGCTTTCATACATTCCCTATTAAACCACGGATTCTTCCTTTGCTTTTCTGTTTTTTCCTGTCGGGCTGGGACAAACCTGCTTACAGCCTCTGACATTTTTGGTGACATAGTCCATCATGTCTTGTACGGACTTGGTTCCGAGTTCTGTGTCCCAATGATATCCCATAGGAATTTATTCATCTCCTCATAGTTTCCTTTCGGTACGCCAGCCCTTTGGTTCCCAGTTCTTTTTGGGGGTGATAATTCCTAGCTCAACCAGGTACTCAAAGCTCAATACACTATGATCACTCATTCCCAAGGGGGCTTCCAACTTAACTTCCCTTATATCCGACTCATTTAGGGAAAATATCAGATCAAGCAAGGCTGGTCATCCTCCTCTCATTCTTGTCGGTCCCTTGACGTGTTGACTTAGAATGTTTCTTGTGCCACATCCAGCAGCTTAGCTCTCCATGTGTCTGGGCCTCCATGTGGGTCTCTGTTCCCCCAATCTATCTTCCATGGTTGAAGTCTCCCATGATTAGAAGCCTGGATCCGTTCCTGCTAGCCACAGAAGCTGCTCTCTCTATTATATTGATGGTGGCCATGTTTGTTCTATCATATTCCTGTCTGGGTCTTCTGTCATTCGGTGGGGGGTTATATATGACTACTATTATAATTTTCTGTCCTCCAGTTGCAATGGTGCCTGATATGTAGTCACTAAACCTTCACAGTTCTGAATTACCCAGTTCACACAGTTATGAATGGTGTGTGTGTGTGTGTGTGTGTGTGTGTGGTGTTGTGTGTGGGTGGTGGTATGTGTGGGTGGTGTGTGTGTGGTGTGTGTGTGTGGTGTGTGTTGTGTGTGTGTGTGTGCGTGCGTGTGTGCGTGTGTACTCACCTATTTGTACTCACCTATTTGTGCTGCGGGGGTTGAGCTTTGGCTCTTTGTTGGTGTGTGTGTGTGGTGTGGGTGTGTGTGTGTGTGTGTGTGTGTGTGTGTGGTGTGTGTGTGTGTGTGGTGTGTGGTGTGTGGCACACAGCCAGGGGAAAGACAGATAGGTTCCGCACAGCCCCCCCCCTCCCCTCCCCTGGCTCAAGTGTAGTTGTGTAAGGTCCATTTTAAGAGCAGATAATATTGTCACGTGACTCATACAGCTCATTCGACATGTTCTTGCCGCCCCTGCCTCTGTCCGTCTCTTTCTCTGTCTATCTGTCTGTTACTGTCTGTCACTTATTGTTTCTCTGTCACTCTGCCTGACTGTCTGTCACTCTGCGATACTGGACGATATATTGGACGATATACTGGATTATATATTAGAATTGTTCCAAGATTGACTATATAATATATACGTTATACAATTATTTTACCTATACAATATGTAATACATCTGTTATACAATGTATGAACCTATAACCTGAGCTTGCAAAAGCATCTTAATGTTACACTAGTTTCTATAGAAGCTAACTTACCCTGTCAAAGTAGGAGAGACAGGTGTATGCATATATGTGTGTGTGGCTTTATGTAGGTATATGTGTATATATATATGTATATATGTGTGTATTGTATACAGGGTATGTGGAAGCTGGTCAGAATTACATTTCACCTTTGCAAACGCACACAATGACACTATGTAAAAAGATACTTGGAACACTGTTTATGTAGGACAGACGTAAATCTGTGTATTTATGTTGGTAGGTTAGGTTAGGTTAGGTAAGTTAGATTAGCATTTTAAAAGCACTACAATCACCTTCTGTGGTTGATTGTTCAAAAATCACGAATTATATGTTTAACAGATCTCTAACCCTGTCCATGGAGTTTTTTTTTGTCAGTTGATTTCGTTTATTATGCACCCCATACCCATCTTGTGGGTGGTAGTGGACAGGGTTACAGAGGCACATAATGGGCTCAGGGACTGAACCCCACAATTCATTTAGCTAAGCAAGTTACAATCTTGGTGAGCTAGTTTACAACATTCAGTATAAGTTGTAACATCATCAAGGGTTCGAGATCGACCACAAGTACAGTCCATGGAGGACAGAAGAATATATATATATATATATATATATTATATATATATATATATATATATATATATATATATATATGTATATATGTGTGGGTGTGTGTGTGTGTGTATATGTGTGTGTGTGTGTGTGTGTGTGTGTGTGTTGTGTGTGTTGTGTGTGGTGTTGTGTGTGTGTGTGTGTGTGGTGTGTGTGTTTCTCTGTAAACTGTAGCATTGTAATAAAATAAAACAAAATAAAACAAACAAAACAAAATATAATAGGGGTGTAGGAGAAGAAAAGAGTAAAGTATTCAGTGAGAATCCACAAGATCTTCTCTGAATGCTCTTTGTTTTCTTCTTCGAGGATGTGGGTCCCTGCAAATGCACCAGGTGTGGTACCCCTTATTATATATATATATATATATATATATATATATATATATATATATATATATATATATATATATATATATTATATATATATATATGCTGGCTAATATTATAAATGTGTAGCCACGTTTGAGGCAGAAAAACTCTGCGATGCGTTTGCAAAAACAACAATCTCAGAACAATACATATCCCGTTTTCTGTATCTCCTTGGTGCCTCTCTCGTTCTATGGGCTGTTACAACCTGTTTCATCCTGGCGCGGACTGGCCTCTCTGTTTTTATTTTGTCTTTATTCGTGCTTTTGTTGGCTTGTGATAGTGGCAGATACGTCAGGACGGCAATGTTGTTGCGTGGCCAAGTCGGGCGAGGTGTTTGTCCCACCAGGTCTGGTATTTGGGTTACTCAAGTATTTACTCTCGGGGAAATCAACAGCTTTGGAACCAGATTCTTAACGTCCGTGTTGTGTGCATGCTTTCTGTTGTGTGTGTGACCAATACGCACTCAAGATACGCACACAAGATACGCACACAAGATACGAACACAAGATACGCACATACGAGGAGACTGACATTTACCAACACTTAATCTTATGTTATCTTGCGAGTGCAAAATGACGGGGTGAGGGGGGGGGGATTTCTTAAGAAGAGTATCTATTTTGACAGATAGTGTTGTTCATTCTCAAGTTTTTTTTTGTGGGGGGGGGGGGTGTTATTCTACATATATTTCTTATGTTAGATGTTCCCATTCTCTCAAGCAGTGGTCAAGGCGGTGTCCGTCACTCACCATAGATTCTGCAACTCCGCTGCTCAATTGTTGCTTCCATTCCGAATCTCCATGAATATATATATATGTGTGTGTGTGTGTATGTGTGGTTTTTATGTGTGGTTGTGTGTATCTGACGTGTGTATGTGACGTGTGGATGTGACGTGTGGATGTTATGCAGTGTACGAAGCTTCCTAATTATGACCGTAATATTTTTTATACAACTGAATTTATTTCTGCTTTTGTACGGCGGCTTTTGTGTTCTCTCAATATATCATAATTGTTTCTCATAAGATTTTGTAACATATACATACATTGTCAGCTTTTTGGAACAGTAAATAAAATGTAATATAATTATGTAAATATCAGCCCATCCTTCTACAATGAGAATACTTACATTACCGACGTGGACAGTCGTACAAAAATACTCGTAATGGACCAATAAAAAGCAGACTTTCGTATTACTGGATTTGGACAAACCGGAAAAAAGAGTTTTTCTATTCCTGTTGCTAATGAACCTAGCCTAACCATCTTAGGCCTAATACACGCTCTCTGAGGCCTAATACAGTATATATGGGCCACATTAGGCTTAGGATATATTTAACTTGTTTTTAAGCTTGATTTTACGGACGATAAAATCAATGGCACCAAATTATACGTCGATCACGTCGATATTCGTGCGAGCGTCTCCACAGTTACACAAGGGCTATCTAATCAGGCTCCAGGTTCTAAATATACACAGATCGTAATGTGTTTTTTATTAACATATTAACAATACTCTTAGTAAATAATGTCAAGATTTGTATTTATATGTTTCAGAAAAATGTACTATAGTTAGACTGTGAAATATAGGATTTTGCATTCCTAGTGAGGATGAAGAATATAAACATTATGTATAATGATTATTTATTGTAATTATTCAGTATTAAAACATAAGATTGGATTATTCAACATGAGGCTTTTGGGCCATGTGGAACAGCATTTATATCATTTACAGCAAACGATGCATTTGTCTGACTTGCGCTTGAAACAATCCAGAAACCCAACTTATGGCCGTATATAGCAACAACTTCCTATAACACATAATATTGCTCCAGAGTATTAACATGCATCGGGGTTAACATTTTACTTACATGCAGTATTTATTAACATCTTAAGTTATTTACAGTGTTCAACATCTTGGAATTAGCATGACTAACTAAACGATTGCTGTAGAGTAAGCCGCCCAAGAGGTGGTACTGGCTTGAATAGCCCGTAAGCTAACTATATGTTGCTTTAAATTCAACTACTCGGAACAAAAGTTCCATGTAGCACGGTCTATGGTGAGCCCTAGTGGACATTTTTGTTAAATCGACTCAAGAGACTTTATTTATTGGAATGTACTGCTGACTCACTGGTGCACCAACCTGTCCTCTCACTTATTTCATGTTATTTTTATCCGAATCGTCCAATCGTTCAAAATTAGGATGGTTTAGTTAAAAAATATAACACTATTATATTGACATTTTCTGTGCGTCGGCCTCTATAGGCTCTATAGGTTGGCTGGGTTTAGATTCCAACGTTTTTGGCTTTATCTCTGGATTTTTCCTCAGTCTCCCTCGATGGCTTGTGGTGTATGCCCTGGTTATCTCGTTCTCTGATCAATTCTATTATATATTTCGAACATTCTGGAAGAATTATGTTTATTGTGAACGTTCTTGCTCTAACGCAAAATAATATAGAGGCAAAGCGCGAGTTTCATTGTTCTGCTTGGCCTTGAGGTGAGGACGACAACTTAATATGTGGGTTTCAGTAAATAGATGGCGCTGCTCCGGTGGTGTCTGGCACCGCTACTGAAAAAAAAGACACATTTTATGTAGCGTGGTGGAATGTTTCCGATCTTCCATTTAGGGTCTTTGAAAACGAGTAGGAACTGTAAAGTTTTCGACGAACGTGTTATCTGATGGTCTCATTTGACAATCTAGCAAGCACATAAACCAAAATGTTTATATATATTTATATACAAGAAAGTAGGTTGTAAAAACACGTATTTCAGGGATTCTTGCAACGCCACGAACGTGCAGTGCCGGGCTTTACAACACAAGACAAACGCTTTCATGTTTAACTATGGCATTCGTGCATTGTAGTTTTATCCGCCGTGACACCATATACTGCAGCCGTTTGGGGCCCCTCCACGCGAGATTTAGATTAGATTTAGAGATTTAGATCCCACACAACGTCTCGGTGCCCAACACCGGCTTAATTTACTAACCTCCACCCACCCAACACACACATAATTATATATTGGCAATTTCACTCTTTGTACACAAGTGTAAGAACTACCGACAACACTCACTAATCGCACACTCCACGAGGGACAACGTTGAGGACCCCCCTCCCCCACTGACATTCCATGGGGCTCTTCCAACATTGTTCCTCCACTTCCAAAACTGTTCCTCCACTTCCAACACTGTTCCTCCACTTCAGGGATTGTCATACATGGGACCTGACTCGCCCTTGTGTCGTCCTCACTGTCAATTCTTCCTCCATAACAAACCAGTGGACACAATATTCAAGAGGGGCGTTATAAATTTAACAAATCAACATTGTTAGCTTACGAATTTACTAATTTTAACCTGTTACGTATTCTAAATTTATATTAATAGAGCATAAATTTAGAATATCAAGATATCCGTCACTGAAGCTTTTGGTAAATAAGTATTGTACTTATATGTAACAAATTATTCTGGCAAGGATAGGTTAGTATTGGGCCTAAAGCCTAACAAACAACACGAGGGGTTATTAAAGGCCATTACAGTAGCCTATGATGAACCATGTAGCAAGTATACTTTAACCCTGAACATAGTCTAAGACTAAAGTAAACTCTCAGTGTATACCCACCTAGAAATAGGGTACTCTCTATGTATATTCAGGTGGTCAACATCTCCTGAATGGCACTGAGGCTACTGAGGATGTGGCACCAAGTGATAAATGGCCACTTCACTCAGTTGATAACCGCTCTAAATGGCACCTCTAATACACTAAGTTGTCTGGGAACTAGGCCAATTTTACTGGTTTGATCAGGACACGAATTTTAAAGTATTCTTAATTATTTGTAATGGTCAGGAACGTCACGATATTTCTGACTCGCAACGGGAGCCTTTGGCTGTGCATCAGTGCTGAGAATAGTTATTGATGCATAGACGAATTGACGTTTGGGTGAGGGAGGGGGGGGGGGAGGGATGAGGATTGTGGGGCGGATAGGGACAGTGGAGTTGTAAATGGGACCGAAGCAGAACACATATCATTTCTATTCATTTGGTTTAAAAGTTATTAATAAATATTTTTGCTATCTAAATTCAATATTTTATATGAACATTTTAACACGCCTGATTTGTGTTCATATAAAGCAACATTAAACTGATCTAACATTATATGTATATATATATATATATATATATATATATATATATATATATATATATATATATATATATATATATCACTGAAAACTCACACCCCAGAAGTGACTCGAACCCATACTGCCAGGAGCAACGCAACTGGCATGTACAGGGACGCCTTAATCCGCTTGACCATCACGACCGGACATAAGGAAGTGATAGCCGAAGCTATTTGAACCACTTCCCCGCCGGCACTCAGATGGTAATCTTGGGCATAGCACATAGATTACCATCCGAGTGCCGGCGGGGAAATGGTTCAAATAGCTTCGGCTATCACTTCCTTATGTCCGGTCGTGATGGTCAAGCAGATTAAGGCGTCCTGTAGATACCAGTTGCGTTGTTCCTGGGAGCATGGGTTCGAGTCACTTCTGGGGTGTGAGTTTTCAGTCGCATATAGTCCTGGGGGACCATTCAGGCTTGTTCGCATTTGTGTTCCTCACGTGTGCCCCAAAGAATGGGGTGATTTGATAAAATGCTATGCCCAAGATTACCATCCGAGTGCCGGCGGGAAAGTGGTTCAAATAGCTTCGGCTATCACTTCCTTATGTCCGGTTGTGATGGTCAAGCGGATTAAGGCGTCCCTGTACATACCAGTTGCGTTGCTCCTGGGAGTATGGGTTCGAGTCACTTCTGGGGTGTGAGTTTTCAGTCATATATATATATATATATATATATATATATATATATATATATATATATATATATATATATTTATATATATATATGTTTGTGTGTGTGTGTGTCAGTGTCAGACCACGAAGGAAGGATTGAAACAGGAATTTCCTTAAGTACTTTCGTATTAAGTAATACAGCTTCAAAAGGATGGATTTACGAGTTAGTAGATTGGATATATAGGCCCAAGAGAGGTGAAGTGAGGTACAATGACATATATATGAATGGGATTGGGTGGACGCTGCCTTAGTCGGCTGCGCCATGACATAGTCAAAAGAATTGCAACCGGGAGTTCTTCTGCCCTCACTCGGATCCTGCAGCCTCTCTGTGATACAAACCAGGGTTTTACACAATTTCCCCCATGCACTCGGGCTTTCAACAAACTGTTCTACCTCATCGCCCTTACTTCAGTACACACAGAAATCATAATAGCGTGATATATCAAATCAAGCTAGAGGTAGAACAGTTCGTTGACAGCCCGAGTGCATGGGGAAATTGTGTAAAACCCTGGTTTATGTCTCGGAGAGGCTACAGGATCCGAGTGAGGGCAGTAAAACTCCCAGTTGCAATTCTTTTGACCATGTCGTTGTGCAGCCGACTATGGCAGCGTCTAGGATCATCCCAGGCGTAAGTTCGAATCCTCGTCACGGCCCTTGTGGATTTGTTCATTTGATATATCACGATATTGTGATTTCTGAGTATATATAAATAGGAGCTGCATTGTATGGGCCAATAGGCCCATACGTGGATATTAATATCATAAGATAGTTGATATTAACACGGTATTAGTGATACAAACACGTATCAATGATCCTACTCAAATCGCCCTTTAACTGATCAATCAAAAATGGATCTAAATTATATTAACCACTGCTAATGTTCAAATTACATGATTTTGTAAACTGTATTAAAGCAAATTCAATTATGTTCCTATTGAAAGTACTTTTACAATTCGTTATTGAAGAAGCCATCTCCCAATCAATATGATGAGAATTTTCTGACAAATGAACAAACAATGCATTAGACAATTGGCCATATCTTACAGAGTATTTATGTTGCAAAACTCTACATTTCAAATCATTAGATGTTTGCCCTACATCGAACCTATTACAGTCTTTACAAGGTATTTTATAAATGACACAATTATCACTACGAGGGCTGTTTCTAACTAATAGTTTTCCAACAGTATTTTCATAATTAAACAATACATGTATATAAAAAAGTTTCAAGGCCTTAACTATATTTCCAAACCCAGAATAATATGGTAAACATAATACATTCTTTGGACAAATTTTCTCACTGCATATATTATTATAATATGTACGACGTGTTTTGCTACGGCAAACTTCCAAAAAACTCAGTGGGTAACAAAGCTTGAGATAATAAACTAACACGTGATGAAAAATATGACAGTGTCAGACCATGAAGGAAGACTTGAAACAGGATTTTGTTTAAGTACTGTCGTACTTAATGATCCTTGTGAAGATGTATTATTAAATACGAAAGTACTTGAGGAAATTCCTGTTTCAATTCTTACTATGCCCAGCCAGCCTCCTGGCTAGTGTTTACGTTGGGTGATTGCTTGTTTGCCCTGCTGGTGGTGGTTTGCCACTGACAGGGCGACGTTTGCCTTAGCCATGGGGACTTCTCGCCCCTCAGTGAAGAGGACGTTGTCGGCTGGTCTGGCATTTACGGTGCCGGTGGACCATTCATTGGTTGGTGTCGCCCTGGTGGACGTGCTGCATGTGCAGCTGTCGGACCTGGTGGGCATCCAGCTGCTTCGGGGCCACCGTGCTGTGGTTAATAATGTTATATATTAGCATACTGTCTATATTTAGGCATTGGTTAGGTTAGATTAAGTGGATGTGTTTAATTGGCGATTATTTTTATTTGTAGTGAGTGGGGGAAGAATTCCAACTCGTCCTCGACTCAATTCCCTTACATCCAGCGGTCGACCCCACAGACGCATTCATAAATTTTTCAGTCCGTCCTCCAACCAAAGACCCAAAAGTGATTCATTGTACCCTCAAGCCCCCTGTTTATGAATGAAAAACGGTTTACACACGACTCACAACTGATTTCGTTCGAGAAATTCCGGAACAAGTGCTTCAGTGACGAATTTTGTTCGAACCACAACGCTGTAAATGCTTCACCCACGTACTACAAGTACAAATAATCGCCAACAGAACTTATACACCTAACCTAACCTATGCCTATATATGCACAATGTGAAAATATATTATAATATTAATTTATATTTGAGAAAATTCCTGTTTTGAATGAACAGCATGTTAAAATTTATGAATGCGTCTGTGGGGTCGACCACTGGCTGTAATGGACTTGAGTCGAGGACGGTTTAAATGAACATAGACTGAGGACAGGTTGAAATTTTTTCTGGTCACTCGTGATGGGCATTGTGATAGCATTCTGGGATAGGGATTAGGTATAGCTGCTTGCAGGATAGGCGCTCTAGGTTACACTCACTCCTCGTGGAGTGGCACTCAATTATTATCTTGTTAGGTTATACTGGAGAAATACCTCATGATCTCGAGGCCTCCTTCACTGTCTCATCTGACTGATGACAGCGTCGAGTGTCCTAGACCCGACGGCTGCCAACACTGATTCATTATGGAAGCTGCAGTTCAAGTATGTTTATTGAGGCAAGAAAATACATCTCAAAGGGATGGAGTAGCTTAGGCTACTTCTTATTTGAAGCTGCATTTTTATTGCTTGGCTGACGACTCCCCCAAGCCCCTCCCTGCACCCACACGCCCCAGGAGGCCAGTCTTCATAAAGCTGCCGGAGTCATCAAGCTGGTGCTTCACTAACCCGCTGCTGCACGGAGGGTGATGGTGCCAGTGATGCCAGGAGCAGAGGGTGGCACTTGTTGACTTTATTCTGATAACTGGGAGAAAAAATGGCACTTTTTCGAGGCATGAGAACAGTAGGGTACTTGTGTGGCCAGCCAGCCTCGGGGGGAGGAGGGGACGTTAGACACTAAACATTTACTGGAGGCTGGGCGTATTTAATATAATAGTGAGACCTCTCTTTACAAGGTTTAGGTCACAGTGACCCATATTTCAAGCGATTTGTATATATTGCCGTGGAATCCCCGATATTGTGATTGTCAACGGCAGTTCAAGTATGGGAAGCCACAGGCTGTTGGGAGCCCATTATAACGGAAGGTGGGGATGGGTAGAGGGGGTTGTGGGCCCTGAACTATGCTGGAAGCTGTCACTGGAAATATTTGATTGACTGGTTTGACGTATTTTTCTTCTCTGAATAAAAGTACACATCATGTGATGCCTGACACATTAACTTCATACACGTGAAGATGATGTGTTAGACTCCAGTATATTTTGCTTCTTATTTAAAATACTGCATTTCCCTAGAAATTTTATACCCAGGGTTTAATTAGAAACCTGAGAGAGAGAGAGAGAGAGAGAGAGAGAGAGAGAGAGAGAGAGAGAGAGAGAGAGAGAGAGAGAGAGAGAGACGGAG
>WNGS01165339.1:11813076-11818076 GCA_020271785.1 Procambarus virginalis
AATGGCTTTGTGGAACGAAATTTAATCGAGTCTGCGCTAATTAGTCAATGTCCAAAACTTTTCAATGTTAGTACTGGTATGTACAAACTTGACCCAGTTTTAAGTTACAATATTACACAACAGTTTAAGAAAAAACTCTTAAATTGAGGCATACAATGTCTCATTACAATTGTATATTTATTTATTGTGTGTTCATGAGCCTTTTTCTTAACGGGCTCACCATAGCCCGTGCTACTTGCAACATTGTGTTCCAAGCAGCTGAATCTAAAACAACAACATTTTGAAGGTGTAATGGATGGAGGCAATGTTTGAGGGGCTAATGTGAGTGGAGGTGCTGGTGCCGGAGGAGTGACTGGGCACATGACACCTGGTGCAGGTGTCAAGGAGGTGAACACATCAGTGAAGACATTCAAGTGTGTGAAAGCTGAAAGGGTTGACGAGGTATAATTATAAAATAATTAAATATTGGGGAAAAGTAGTGGAATGGGTGTGAAGGATCGGTGGTAATTTACCAAAGGGTTAGAGAAGAGCAGTGATAATGTCGCAGTATAAAGATAAAGGAAGGAGAGTGTCTGGTACCGACTCTTATGTAGTGAATAATATACCTATAACAGCAGATTCAAAACTGAGTAAGTTTAAGGTTAAACAAGGATATCCACAGGGAAACAAGGGTTAACAATTGAGTCGTATGCAGCCACAAGAACCTTCTCAACACCATAAATCGACTCTATAAAATTATAAACCGCTTGAGGCTTAAATATTGTAGGCAACCAAGACGATTATATATGGGGCGTGAACGACGACTTGGGTCACTGTAGGTACTGCTGCTCTGTACATTCTAGGACGGTAGATACTTGGTGTCCACGTGGGAGACAGGAGACGTGTCAGGACAAGTTCTCGTCTTCCCCAGGAGTCAGTCCGCAGCTCCCCAGTGTATACTTACCGCTTGCATGTAAAGAGACATCCTTAAACGTATCAGCCGCTACGGTTTATAGTACTTGTTCAACTCATAGGTCCATTGGAGGTTTGGTTAGGCTAAGTTCGGGCGGTTTAGTACATCAATTTTGTGACGTTGTGGCAACTGGAGAAGATGGGCCGAGTTATCTAGCTTGGGCGAGTAGGCCTGTTAGGGTATCTTTCTTCTCTCCAGCCCGGACGTCTTGACGTCTGATAATGTTTCAACTTCCTGTGTTGCAAGAAGCAGTGTTTCTCTCTCGGAGCTAAACTGCTGACCAAGAACACACACAGAGTAATTACACGAACGTGATGTGTCAATGAGAAAACCCGTAGGAGCTGTATTGAGGGATCGAACATATGGGTGGGACGGTGTTCCCACGCACGCTCCCTAGTCAACGAGGCCGCGACATAGTCAAAAAGACTGCAACCTGGGGTTCTATTGAACTCACGAGGGCTTTCTGAGGCTTCCACTGAAGCCAGACCAGGATTTCACACAATCCTCCCTATGCACTATCACTATCTATGTTATCATTGCCTCCGTCAGCGCCTATTATCTGACTGATTGATGTTACTGTGTTATTCCTAGCACCTGCAACGCTTGCAGGATCTGGGGGGGGGGGGCTGTCTGGCTCTAAGTCTGGCTCAAAGTCTGACTGTCTACGTGTCTGCCTTTTATTTTCGTGTTAAGGACCTGCTGTTATTGGTGTAGGGCGCGTGTGCCACAGCTGAGGGCTGCAACTCTCCTACAGGGCTGACGTAGGGCACAGAGGCAATATTCAAGGCAGATTGAATGACCTGCAAGTAGGGCAGTAGTGAATCGTATTCACTGTGGAAGGAAATAAGCTTAACTGATCGAGGTCAACCTCTCATGGTTGACGCTGCAGTTAGGGACGCTGGAATTGGTCTCATGTGGGAACGACACTTCTCTCATGCCCCAGATTATATACATGAACTAGGCAGCAAAATATTCAAAAGGGACGTCGACTTGCGTCAAAAGACGCAAAAGGGACGTAGTTTACGAACAAAAGCGAACCGTTTACGAACCGGGTACACCAAGTGCATAGTGCTCCTGACTGTCTGGGTTTCGAATCCTTCTGGGGTGTGAAGTTTTCAATTGCATATTGGCTTGGGGACCATTCAAGTTTGTTCGCATTTGTGTTGCTCACGTGGCCCCACAAAGTGACGGGATTCGATGAGATATTTATGCCCAAGCTTACCATCAAGTGCTGTCGGGTCGTTGGGGATGTTGCCTCGGCTCCCAATGACTTTTGTACAGTCACGGTTGGTCGAGTGGTTAACGAACCGGGTACGCATGTGCATAAGGCTCCTGGCTGTCTGGTTCGAATCCTTCTGGAGTGTGGCGTTTTCAGATATATATACTATAATATATATATATATATATATATATATATATAAATATATATATATATATATATATATATATATATATATATATTATATATATATATATATATATATATATATATGTTTTTTTTGTGAGGTACCACCTCTGGTGCCAATGTGGGGACCCATAGCCTCGGAGAAGAAAATAAAAAGTATTCAGAGGAGACCTTGTGGTTTCACACTGAACACTAATATTATCTTCTCCTACCACCCCCATTCTTTTGTATGTACACATATATATTTGTTTTATTTGAACTTTGTTACAAAAAAGGAGTTACATATAGGGTACAAAGATGGTTATCATAGGTTGTCGAGTTCCTCCAGCTCCTCAGATGGCGGGCAGGAACCCTGAATGCAGTGCGCATTTCCCCTCTGTATCGCCACGCTGAGGTGCTGGAAAAGAAAGCTGGCAGCTCTAGGGTCCCTTGTTGTTTCAATGAGCCTAGAACCCAGTTCCTTCAAAAAACTGGTAGCACTTTTACCCCAGGCGCCGAGTGTCTCAGAAGCAATGGGGACAAAATTGTAGTGGTGATCCAGTTCTCTGTACTTACGGGATTTGGCTGCTTCCCTGTGGGTGGCAGCGCCACCTGGTTGTGCAACACTGAGGTCAATGTAGGTGTTAGCCAGGGTTGATACGCACGTGTAGTCCCATACCAACTGCTTGCCATTCTTCCAGGGGTTCACTGTGATACCATCCGGCGACCAATAAGAGCATCAGAGTTACGGGGCGTTAGGTAACGGGGCTCTCTTTCAGCTGGGCATCCAGCTGTGGTGAGGCTCCTCTTGATGATGTCGTTAACTTCACTGTGCCTCGAGTGCCAGCCCCCTGTGCTTTGGCAGAGTAGGCCATGGTGGCCGTACCTGTCAGCCACCACCTCGCCGCAAATACACCTATAACTGGTGTGGATTGGGGCAGCAAGGCGTAGGGCCACAGCAATTCGGAGGGCGTGTGGTGTGAGACGCGTGCCAGTTGCCGACATTGGGGTTGCTAACAGGAAATCCCCTGCATGTGGGGCTGCTACTGCTGTGAGGCGAGCAATGTCGTGTTGTGTTGTTGCAGCACCCAGGCACTCTGCAGCAACTTGGTCTACAATGGGGCCATCCCACCTGGATTGCTTGTGGGCTTTCGGGGATGGTGGTTGTGGTGATGGGCCTGCACGAGAGGCCCTCTGTGGCACAGCGTGTAAAATTGGGATCATGTACACCTGCCAGCTGATGTAAGTGGGCAGGTAGAATTTCCTTTACAAGGTCGTCGGATGCCGATAAGGAGGACAGGAAGGCTGGAACAGCGATTTGCGTTGCTGTTCGAACTCCGAGGCCCCAAGTCTTACGGGAAGAGAGGCTTGTTTCCACTGTAGGTCATCAAGAGAGAGTTAGGGCTTTTTCTAGCATTGATTTCAGTAACCGGTCATACTCACTTAGTTTTTGGCTACTGTAAGATGGTGAACACCTCAGAAAGTAGGTTAACCTGGGGAGGGACAGACATCTGGTGATGAGGTAGAGTGCATCATGAGCATCAATATCCTCAATCCTCCCATCCATCCTCTTAAGGTCGGCGATTTTCTTATCAAGGACCTCATCGATGGCTTTCAACCCCAGGGGAGCTCCTAGGAGTGTGCTGTCTTCAGTTTAGTTTTATGGATATTTGGCAGAAGACCCTCTATATTCTCTCCACGATGCCCTGGTTGGAACATATTATTTCACATTTAGAATATTCACATTTCACACATATATATATATATATATATATATATATATATATATATATATATATATATATATATATATATATATATATATATATATATATATATATATAGTATATATATTATTATATATATCTAGTATATTTGGTAGCAGTCTTTCTGTAGACATATATTATTAAATATGACCGAAAAAGTAAGATTAATAATTCTAACACGAATTTCTCGTTTTTTCCTTATGTTTCTTTTTACTGGTGACGGTAAATGAAAAATCAATTCTCCAAAATTCATTTTTATTTCTAGTCTGACGCGACACTTGAGCGCGTTTCGTAAAACTTATTACATTTTCAAAGACTTTAGTTTATCCACACACAACTTATGACTGAACTTATGGCTGAACAGCATTGGCTCTTATACCTGCATTTGGGTGAGGTGATGTAGTACAATAGTGGGGTGAAAAACAAACTTTCAACAAACACAGAACACGGAATAATGGATATAGATTTGCAGAAGTTGGGTACAAATAGAACTGCAGAAGGCCTATTGGCCCATATTTCTTGATGCTTCTATTTGGAGCGGAGTCTTGAAGTGGGTAGAATATAGTTGTGCGTCAATTGGCTGTTGATTGCTGGTGTTGACTTCTTGATGTGTAGTGCTACACATCACATCAAGACTACACATCAAGAAGTCAACACAGCACTACACATCAAGAAGTCAACACCAGCAATCAACAGCCAATTGACGCACAACTATATTCTACCCACTTCAAGACTCCGCTCCAATATAGAAGCATCAAGAAATATGGGCCAATAGCCTTCTGCAGTTCTATTTGTACCCAACTTCTGCAAATCTATATCCATTATTCCGTGTTCTGTGTTTTGTTGAAAGTTTGTTTTTCACCCCACTATTGTACTACATCACCTCACCCAAATGCAG
>WNGS01165339.1:11820576-11845228 GCA_020271785.1 Procambarus virginalis
TGGAAAACATGACTTTGTAGATCGATTGGCCAATGAGGCTTGCAGGAAAGAAAACAATGATTATGACTTTGGACTATCTAATGCAATTATTAGAAACATACAAATTAAAGAAATTTAATTTGATAATTTGAAATTCAGATTTGGAAGAACTAAGAAATGCCCAGAGACCTGAAAGCTGCAGTATTAAAAGTTATGACAAGTTTTGTAATAATAGGTATTTGTATGGTCGGCATAGTAACCGAACCAGGCAATGTGATGTAGTCATTGCGCGAATTCGCCTTGGCTATA
This sequence comes from Procambarus virginalis, assembly GCA_020271785.1. NCBI lineage: Eukaryota > Metazoa > Arthropoda > Malacostraca > Decapoda > Cambaridae > Procambarus > Procambarus virginalis. Next base: position 11,820,865 of record WNGS01165339.1, read on the forward strand.
GACACATCTGGCAGGTTAGTGAGGCTGAGCCACTACCAGAATACTCAGATTGTAAACACTGTGATAAACCTTTAATGCTTTCACTAGAACACTATATTGTTGAATGTGAAACCGTAAAGGACTTTAGACCTCCTGGCCTCTTGTACCACCAACTGTGTAACTATTTTATTGACTCAGGTGTTCTGGACGACATCTTAACAATTTATCCAAAATTTGCTTGTCCATTTTAAAGAATGGAGAACTATTTTTACTTATGTTACTTCTAAGCTGCATCACTTATGAACCCATCCCTGCCCTTGTGTGGCAGTGCACAATAGAGAGTTGTTTTCACATATCCATACATTAACACATTGATTGTAACCATGATATATATGTGCTTCAGCCTACAGTTTAGACCTATTGTCTTATGTATGACCCTCTGTCCTGCGTGACAGTGAATACCAGCATTATCCTCACTTTAATAAGGCTTTATCAAAATCCTCAGATTAGGCAAAATTGTAATTAATTTTGTCAATAAAGATGTTAATAATAATAATATCTTAATTGTAAGTGACTCATAATCACCTCTGGCTGCATTCAACTCCTCGAGATATAAATGTGTCATTTTTATATCTGAAGGAAAGAAGAGACACTTAAATTATTGATGTTGGAACAGAGACTACAAAGGATATGTTTGTTCAAGAGACACTGAGAGGCGACTTTCCTCCTCCCCACACCTCTCAGTATTTTGAATGTTGTTATCATATCCAACATATTTCTTCTCTCTTCTGAGATTGTGAGATATTGTTCCCTTAACCTATCCTTGTAACTTAACCCTCTTAGTTCTGGCACCAGTCTAGTTGCAAATCTCTGCGCTTTTTCAGTTTTTCCTTTGTGCCTCACAATATGCGGGTTCCAAACCTGTGTTGCTTATTGCAATACTGGTCAGTTAAAAAAAAAAGAGAGTTTTTATTTAGGTTTTTTAAATGTCGCTCTAATCTTTGCCAGTGTCCTATTATGCTTCTGATGTCGGAAATTCCAACACCAATAACTACTAACCATTAATTTACTAAAGTTAACCATACAAAGAAATTAGGATGAGATCTGCCACGTCACCAGATTTCTATTTTTTGTTTAATTTTGGCCCGAGGGTCGAGCTTATTGGGCAGCGCCACTCATCCTGTGAGTGGATATACCGCCATCTTGAGATGATTTCGGGGCATAGTGTCCCTGCGGCCCGGTCCTCAACCAGGCCTCCTTTTTTGTTACATATCCACAGGAAGCAGTCCGTAGCAGCTGTTTAACTCCCAGATATCTATTTACTGTTAGGTGAACATGTGCGTCAGGGTGAAAGAAACTCTGCCCATTTGTTTCCGCCTCCGTCGGGGATCAAACCCGGAACCTTAGGACTACGAATGCCAAGCACTGTCCACTCAGCCGTCAGGCCATAGCAGCATGTACAACACCCCCCCCCCAATAGGAAGAAAATCCGCTGGGTTATTCATCCTGTCACTTGTACCCAGACATAGCTGGGACTTGCTTAACTGTCTTAAGTGAAAAGCTTCTCAAACAAGAAGATTAACATTGTCAACTCTTAAAATCTTACGGGGTGCAAAATGGGGGAATCTTTTAAGAACAGTATCTATATTTAACAAATAGTGTTTTCCCTAACTCAGACAATGTGGGGTTTATTATTCTACACATATTTCTAATGACTTACATGTTCACAGTCTCTCTTTTAGTGGTGAAGGAGGTGTCTATCATTCTCACCTCAGATTCTGCAACGCCTCTCTCCAATTGTTGTTTCCATTCCGATCTCCATAGATATTTGTATCCAAGTTGTTGTTGTTGTTAAAGATTCGCTACCTGGAACAAAGTTCCAAGTCGCACAGGCTATGGTGAGCCCGTAGGTACTTTGACGGATTCTTGCTATTGCTGATTCCCTCCCGTGGTCACCTCCTCTTCGTCCATAATGATTGGAATTGCCAGCTGCAACCACATTGTACCAACATACAGATTCACTGATTTGTTCTTTTGTCCTTCTTTCCTCAGTTACCTTGTCACGGTGATATTGTCTGATAATGCCTCTAATTTGTAGAGGAGTCTTGGGTATGAAGTATTCAATATGGTCTCCTTCATGCCTTCAGCAGCCAGCACATCTGCTCGTTCATTCCCACATATTCCAACATGGGAGGAGATCCACAGAAATTTGACGACTCTTCCCTGGTTGGTTAGTACCCTCACAGCTCTCTTGATTTCAGCGACTATCGCCAAATATTCTGTCCGATTTTACTAAGGCTTTCTAGCGCTGCTTGTGAATCAGTGCAGAACGCTGCACCATTAGTGTTTCGTTCAAGGAATCTTAACGCCATAACAATGGTAATGCTGGAAGCTCTACTTGAGTTGAAAAGGCATAGTTCTCAATACGTGCTTTATATTCATTTCCTCGTTGAAAGGCATTATTCCTAATTACAATTTACTTGTAAATTTGTATCCAATAATATTTGAATCATCAGTCTGGGAACCAAATAGAATAAAAAAGTATTCTCCATGACTGGATTTAACAAAACTATAAAGAAAACAAGCGCCTTCTTCCTTTTTTTGACCATAAACGGTCGAAACGGAACCAGGCGAGAGACGAGTCACTCTGAGAGGAAAGGAGACGCCATATTGATAACAAACTTAGCCCAGTGAACACGCTTGCACGAGTTCCAGGAAACTTCCTGCGATTCACAGTGTTCTGGGACGCCAGAGTCACCTATTATCAACACGGATTTCGCTAACCATAAGGAAGAGTTCTGTATCCGTTAGACGGTTAAATAGTTACATTTTGTGGCCATAGTTTGTAAGTGTAGCGGTCAGTCTAGCGGTCAGGACGCAGGGCTAGTCACCCGAGACGGGTAAGCTTGATTTAATTAATCACATCCTCTCTTGTTATATTTTCCATATATTTGTTGGGGTCATTACTGTGTGACCAATTCACAAGTGGAATTGATGGGGGAAGGAGACAATAGGAGCAGATTATCTGGTACAACACAACAAATGACGACGCCATATAGCCTGACCACAAGGAGAATCAGTTTCCGTAATCTTCCGTGTCTGACGGGTTGACTTGGCTGCCCATTATTTAATAATTAACAATTATTTTGTAGACTAACAATTAGTAGCAAATTTCTATCAAAAAGTTAATTTCGTTTTGATAGACTAAATAATTAAACCCCCCCTCCCCAAGTCCCCAAGTTTGTGAAGGCTCCTAGCAGGATAACTATAAGTATACAGTTCGCTGTAAATCAATAATAATTTAATATAAATAAATTAATAAAATAATCAGTAAGTATTAAATAAATAAATAAATAAATTCCTGCTGGGAGATTTTCCCCACATGTGATAATATCCTGTTAATGTGAGCGCTGGTGTTAATGTGAGCGCTGGTGTTAATGTGAGCGCTGGTGTTAATGTGAGCGCTGGTGTTAATGTGAGCGCTGGTGTTAATGTGAGCGCTGGTGTTAATGTTGGAATTATGTCCACTCCTAAATATTTTTATCTCTGATTTCCGTAGTTGGCTTCCCTTTATTTACCTGAACGCTACACTCTCTCTAGTGGCCTCGACGGGGACAGGAAGCTGGTGGCTTGTCAAAGGTCCCCTGATTGTTCTTGAGGATTTTTTTTATAAGCTGGACTTTGAATTGTATAATATTTTGGTATGTGGGACTTCGGCGGGTAGGCGGTTCCCTGGGTATATAATCCTGTGTGAAAAATCATCTTCTGTTTTCTGTCCTACATTGTGGCTTGTTGAGCTTGAAGCCGTTGCCCTATGTGTTACATCTGACCTTGTTGAAGAAGTGGTCAGAATTAATATCCTCTAACGTGCTCAATATTTTAACAGTTTCGATGAGATCAGCCCTGTCATGTCTGGTTTGCAGTGTTGTTAGCCCTGTGGTCCTCAACCGTTCCTGGTATGAGAGTCGACTTAGTTCTGGAGGGTTTTCTCGCGCTGTGTTGAACATTCTCCAAAACATATATGTTCTTTTGAAGGTAAGGTCTTCATGCTTAGATACAGTAGTCCAGATAGGGACGCACCTGGGATCTTTTTAGGTGAATAACCACTTTGTTTTCCTTGAAGTCAAATGTTCGTTTGACTATTCCTAAGGTTTGGTTGGATTTTTTTTTACTGCAGATCCCATTTGTTGCATAAGATTTGATGACGTGGTTTGTAATATTCTCATCTGTGTCATTGATGTATATGATAAAAAGACTTTGCCCCAAGATGGAACCTGCCGGTATCCCACTCACCCCATTTTCCAGTCAAATTTATTTCCATTTTGGACAATTCTTTGCTTTCTTTGTTTTTACTATTTACTATCCATTCTAGTCTTTCACCATTTATTCCATGTGCTTATAGCTTCCTTGACAGTCTTGCATGTGATACCTTATCAAAAGCTTTAGCAAAGTACAAGTATACTACGTCTACCGGAAGTCCTTTGCCTGAATAACTGGTTACAGTTTCCAAAAAGTCACCAGGTTAATAAGGCAGGATTTATTTTTAACAGTATGATGTTGTGTTGATTTTACTAGATAATGCATTGTGAAATGATGAATGATGCTCTTAGGATTCCTCAGAACCCTTAGGAGTCTCTCCATGAGCTTGCAGATACGTGAGGCTAGGCTGATTTGTCGGTAGTTGTCTGCTGAGCGCTTTTTGTCGTTTCAGGTCTACGGGCTACTCATGCCCGTGCCACCTCTTGGGTAGCTGAATTTTCATCAATCCATTAATCAGTTTCAGAAGTTGGGCGTGGCATCTGCATGTTTCCAATCTCCGAGAACTTTCCCTTGGTTCAGAGATTTTATGAATAGGATTGTTACTGTTGGTTTAGATTCAGCTACTCGGAACAAAAAGTTCCAAGCAGCACCGTCTATGGTGAGCTTGTACGTTGTCGTACTCACCTGACATAGGAGATGTGCGTATGAATAGGCGTTTTGGTGTTAGACTCAATTTATCAGTCAGTTCCTTTATAGTTTTGGACTGAATTCCATCCACACGTGGGGCTTTAGATTCCTTTACTGTATTTTTATTATTTTTTTTTATATATATACAAAAGTTCTTACATTCTTGTAAAGCCACCAGCACGCAAAGCGTTTTGGGCAGGTCCTTAACCCAAATTTTTTCTCCGGAATTTTGGCAATGCTCTGCGTGATTGTTTTGCACATTGTGGGAATATTCCTTACTTCATTCTCTTTCCATTTAAACATTTCCTTTAAACATTTGTGTGGGCATTGATTGATTGATGAAGAATAAGCCACCCAAGAGGTGGTACGGGCATGAATAGCCCGTAATGTGGGCATTGATGATGTCGAAGCTTTGTAATATAAACACTGATGTAAAGTATTCGTTCAGCGTGTTGGATAACTACTAATTATATCGTCAATTATAACTTGGTTGATCTCATCTTTTAGGAGTCCTACTGAAGGTTTAATCTTGGTCTTATTTCTTATAGGCATAAAAGGATATCGGATATCTCTTAATGTTTTGAGGAAGTTACATACTTCCTGATCTTCGTTCTACCTTTCCCATCTTTATTAACTTACATTTGTGTGTGTGGGTGGGGGGGGGGTTAAATTCTAGTAACCATTTGTCTGCCGTTTGTTAAGGTCTGCCTGTCACTTTCTGCGTCTTCCTCGGTTTTCATATTCCTCATTTGTTTTGTGTCGGCTGCAAACATTGTCACTCCCGAGCCCACTCTGCGGAGAAGGTCATGCACATAAATTAGGACCAGTAGTGGTCCCAGGACCTGACCTTGGGGACCCCCGGCGGAGGCGGAAACAAATGGATAGAGTGTCTTCCACCTTGATATACTTGTTAACCTAGTAGCAAATACATACCTGGGAGTTAGATAGATGCTACGGGCTGCTTCCTGCGAGTGTGTAACAAAATGGAGGCGTGGTCGAGGACCGGGCCTCGGGAACGCTAAGCCCTGAAATCATCTCAAGATAACCTCAAGATAAGAATCTCAAGATAACCCCACTTGTTCTCATCCCTCCAGCTCGTCCCAACCACTACTAAAATCCCTCGTCCCATCCACAACCTCTATAGCCACCGGCATCACTGCTAGCGCCACAACTAGCACCGCAGCCTCCAGATGGACCACCAATAACACCACCACCACCACCATCTTCACCAACACCTCGATCTCCATCATCGCAGAAATCACTGTCACCACCATAATTCGAACCAATACCACCATCTTAACCACTATTGCCTCCACCTTCACCACCACTGCCAGGGACTCGCTGCGGGCGCCATTGCTAGCTGCCAGCACACGGTTTAGTTCCCTGGAAAACTTAAGATTCTGTGCACCCATCAGCTCAAATCATCGCAGTTTTGTGAGGAAGAACACATCAATACTCCAAGACCCAAAGAATATTTTGTTTGGAAGGAAACAATACCGATTTCATCTACAATTGATGGACAAACAACATTGTTGATTATCTGTTGCCCAGCTGACAGGTATTCTGCGCAACACAGTACGCAGGTGACCCAAACTGTCGTACAACACTCGTCACCCATGACCGATTTTTTTTTGTGGGGACCGTATCACTGGCGAGTCTTACCCCTGAAGGGCGAGGCGATATCCTGCAAGCATCGCCTTCTAAGGGGCACCTTAGAAGGTGTACTTAGCATAACAGGGAAATGTAGATCACACAGCTCAATTAGGTGCTAGGTATCCCTGATTCCACCTGGAAGAATCATTTTACGACCTCCGTTGGAGGGAAATGATTTTCTCCAGGCCTAGGAGTGTCTCAGGCATTAGGTAGGACAGTAAATCGGTCCTCACCACGTTGAGACGTCATGGGGAAGTCCAAGAGAGAGAGAGGCAATGGAGGCAGCTTTCAGACGAGGAGGGACAGTGGACCGATGTGCAGCAGGCACTGAAGAAAACTGCTATCGAGGCATCACCACGTGCTTCTACCAGCAAGACACCAGACATAATGGACCTAGAGAGGACAGCATCAGTCACACACCAGCCAGTGTCAGACAATGTCCACAACCCAGCCGCAGGACAACAGTATGAGACAGGAGAGGATAGTAACAATCACACACCAGCCAGTGTCAGACAATGCTTCTCTGTCCACAACCCAGCCACAGGACAACAGTATGAGACAGGAGAGGACACCACCAGTCTCACACCAGACATCGTTAGACTCTGCATATCTTCCAGAATTCAAGATAATACAGACAGACCACTTTCCTACAGCATATGGAGTAGTAACGGCAATGTAAAAGGAACAACCAGAGCTCAAACTTGCCATCACAGTCAACCTGAAAGGAGAAACTATAATGACACCACGAGACCATTAGACTGCAAATTACTTAGAAAAAGTAACAGTCCTGCAAGCAAGTAACCTGTATGCTCGGAAAAACTTGACCCTTCTGAAAGACGCACACGAGTCGTGCTTTTGGGATACCCAACTGACTTTCCCCTGGATTCAGTAGTAGAACACAAGCAAAACCTGAATGCGGAACGATGCCGGACAAAAGTAGACAAGGCAGCGACACGTCAGGTTCTGGCGACCGTCGTGGGACATGTGCCAGAAACATTCAGTCTTGGAAATTGGGGAACATACCGCCAGAGACCATACGTCCCGGAACCCCTGCGCTGCTTCAGGTGTCAGAAATACGGCCACCATCAATCATGCTGCACCGGACAGGAGAGATGCGGAGTGTGCAGCCTGAGACATCCAACCAAAGACTGCATAGCCAAGCACAAGGCAAACCAGGCCACAACAGCCACATTTCCAAATTGTGGAGGCAAACATCATGTCTGGAGCACAACCTGCTCTGCACGGAAAGAAAAAGTGCAGACAGCTCAGGCCGGGATAAACACACAGCCCAGCCCCACATACACCAACACCAACGTCTGGAACACTCGTGCACAGCCACAACATACACACACTCTCACAGTGCTAAATTTCCAGAATCTATCAATTCCAAATCAGAAAAAATACAAAAATGCTGCAGAAATACAACAAAAGCAAAAAAGCAGAAGACAATTACTTTCGGAATCAACACAACAAATTTACAGTTTTACTGAGGTCCAGCTGAAAAATATCGTGAAGTCAATGGCAGAAACCATTATGAATTGCCTTCAGATGACGCAGAACGCCTCACAACAACAGACTCAAGAAATCACGTGTGTAATAATGGACAAGATCGTGCAGCAGACCACAGTTACACAAGAAATAGACAGTCCGAGACAAGACGGAGCACAAGAGGAAAACAACGCAACATGGACATACACACTACCGACAACAGTCTGGTAGTCAAGGCACTAGAACATCAACATTTAGAAAAGCAACTGCAAGAAGCAGTGACCACCCAAGATCAACAGAATCTTACAACACAAGAGACAGCCATCAACAGCCAATGCAGTCTGATATGCAGCAACACCAACGAGTGATGTTAACATCTTTGTTTGATATTAACAAAGAAGTTGAGACATAAATATCTCTTTGATATCCCCAGAGTCAAACTTAATCTGTGTACATGTCTGTACACAGACATGTACACAGATAGGAAGTCCCTTCAATGCAAATAAAGGGACCTAGTCTATGGAACTCACTCCCTAACGAAATGAAAAACTGTCCAACTTTTACCTTATTCAAAAACAAAAACAAAAAGTACCTAATTTCATCTCCATAGTTTCCTACCTTATGCTTTAACTCACACTGTATCTAGTGCTACCCAGTCCACCAATATATGTTCCTAAGACCATATAACTTTTCAAAACCCTAAAATTTAACCCTAATGTACCTAGTAATTCTTGTCATTACAGTGTATTATTATTATTATGTAATAATCTAATCTTTGTTTATTGTGTCAAAATTTCTTACAATGTACCTGTAAATTTTTTTGGTCAATTTTACTGGATTTTGTCAATATCTACTTAAAAGTATCTGTTATATTAAGGACTTGACCGAAACGCTATGCGTGCTAGTGGCTTTACAAGAATGTAAATTCATCATTACCATGTCCTCTCCTAACCCCCCAATGTACCTTCTTGTATATAAATAAATAAATAAATAAATAAATAAATAAATAAATAAATAAATAAATAAATAAATAAATATATAAATAAATAAGTATTGGACAGCAGAGATGCACAGATTCCGATTCGATTTCAGAATCGGACGTAGTTTCGAACCCTCGTCACGGCCCTTGTGGATTTGTTCACAGATTCCGACAACACAAGAAACGGTCACGAGCAATCAATGCAGTCCGACATGCATCAATATCAACAGCAAAGTGATGGACCGTTTCACTGGACCTATGATGGACAAAGTTATGCACAGATTCCAACAATGCCGAGGATGACCGCGAGCAATCAGTGCATTCCAATTTGCAGCGGCACACCTTATGAAGTGGAGAATATAGAGGTCGATCCCGAAGAGGAGTTCTGGTAGAACAGGCAACACCAACCGAAACCGTCGTCTGACCATTACGAATACTACAGTGAAACATACAAGGTCTTGGAAATAAAAACCACACTCTTCAGGAAGCTGCAATCAGCACGCAAACAAATATAATCGTTTTGGAAGAAACTCTTTTTTCCCAGCCACGAAATCCTTCAGATTAGCTGGATATCAGCACTATGTTATACCGTATGAGCAGGGGAGACAAAGAGGGTTAATGACCCCGGTCAGGAACACCATACCCAGCAAGAAAATAGCAACCCGTCCTCGCAAATTTAATAAGTCAATATTGACTTATTAAATATGTGCATAGGTGACATACTTAACATAATAGTTTCCCTTGAAATTCTTCATAGAAAACACCGACCTTACCTAACCTTGTTAGTATGTTAAGACAAGCATCCTATTGCTTCGCAATTACAATTATTACCTAACCTATACCTATAATAGGTTAAGTAACAATTGTAATTACGAAGCAATAAGATGCTTATTTTAACATACTAACAAGGTTAGGTAAGGTCGGTGTTTTCTATGAAGATTTTCAAGGGAAACTATTATGTTAAGTATGTCATCTATGCACGCAACTAATAAGTCAATATTGACTTATTAAATTTGCGAGGACGGGTTGGAAAATAGACCCAGTTTCATGTGGGATGGAGTAGAGGTATTAGCAGTAACAGTGAATATGGCTAATATTGAGCTCCTCATATACAACGTCTACAAGCCCCCTAGACGTAAACTAGAAGCAGAGGCAGTGCTTGCCTTGGCCACGCAGGAAAATGTAATTATTGCTGAGGATTTTAATGCTCATCATCAAGAGTTAGGTGCGACTGGGCCAGCCAATGCTGATGGGCGCCATTTAGCTGCAGCTCTGCGAGAAGTACCTGAGATTACACTTCTCAACACTGGGAAACCCACTCACATTCAAGGGGGGGGGGGGTTCCCTTGATCTTACATTAATCTCAACAACACTCAAGCATCAGGCGAAGTGGGAGGTAGACCCGGTGATCACCAGTGACCACTATGCTACTGTCACAACACTAAACATAGAACGACCTCCTACACCACCTGCACAACCTAGGTGGAATAAAAAAAAAGCCAGTTGGAATATATAGCAAGAGGAACTTGAACAATGGTATACAATATACACGCCACCTGAGGATTTGAACATACACGAGACCAATCTCCAGGAAGCCATTGCAGCTGCTGCAAACACAGCTATTCCAATCATTATCCCGAGAAACACAAAACGAAAGAACTATTGGTTCTATAGTAATGTATTTAAAGGACAAAACCACAGTCAACATCTTCAGAAAACATCTACAGAGTAACCCCCACACCAGAAGGATGAACTCTGCTAAGAGCGGTGGTATCTGAAGCAAGACGAGTTTCTAGAGAAGTAAAGGAGGCAAGATGGTTTGAGTGGTGTCAAACTCTAAATGAACATAGTAGTCTTGGCAAGATATGGGATCAGATTAAAACTATATCAGGTCGACCAGCCCGACCACAGGAATGTATTCAACCATTGCAGGAGGCTTACAGACAGGCTCTCCAATTTGCAGAAAGAACAGCTTCATATGAGCTTCCTGCAATGGTCAGAAGGCAGCAAGAACAATTAAAACAAGAAAGGTTGACAGCCATTTATGAGAGCATAGCTTCAAATGACGAATGTGACTGTCCCTTCACCAAACAAGAACTAATTAGGGCCAAACAAGGTGGTAAGGTCACTGCACCAGGTGCTGATAACATTACATAATGGTCGCACATGCAGGTCCTGCTAGAGAACAAGAGATATTGGACGTTATCAATGCATCTTGACAGCAAGGCAAACTACCGACCTCTTGGAAGAAAGCAGACATCATTCCAATTCCTAAGTTGAAAGAACCTGGCAATTACAGACCCAGTTCATTAACATCATGCATTAGTAAAACTGCAGAACGGATGGTCTTAAATAGGCTACTGTGGAAGACTGGAGACCTGAATAAACACATATTTGGCTTCAATAGAGGAGTAGGTACTGCCAACTGCATAGCAACATTACTAGGAACAGTTAACTCAGGTCCAGCTATATTGATCTTCCTTGATCTAGAAAAAAGCATTCGAATTTGCAAGCAGTTTTACACACCTTAGTTAAAAAAGGTGTAAAGGGACATATGCTAGCATGGAATCAAGATTACCTACGTCACAGGTATGCCAGAGTAAAGTTGCAAGGACAAGTGTCGGACGACCACTTGCATGAGAATGGGACTCCACAAGGAGGAGTCCTCAGTCCTAACATCTTTATGGAAAACCTTGTTACCATCACATTTACAGAAGGGGTTAAATTGCTAAGCTATGCTGATGGTATAGCATTAGTCGCCACAGGTCTTTCGTTTTTAAATAAAGCACAAAGGGCGTTAGATAAAGTAACATCTGAATGCAGAATTTTAGGGCTAAAATTATCTGCATAGAAGTCTAAGGCAATGAGACTAGGCGGCAACACTCCAGACAGGCACCTACGCATTCAAGATATTAACCTTCAGTGGGTTACACAATATCAATATCTCTAAGTGTGGATAGATTCTAAAATGACATTCAACAAGCAAATTCAATATCTGAAGGAGAAGGGAAAATCATGACTGAATATAATGAGAGCAATCACAGGGCCCCGTCTAGGAGCGGGACACAAAGTGTTAAGAATGTTTTACATACACACCGTTCGTTCTCTAGTTGATTATGCAGCACCTGCCTTACTCTTTCTCCTGGCCAGTGGGCAAACATTGAGGTTATTCAAAATGATGCAATGCGAGTCGTAACAGGAGCTCCCAGATGGGCTAAAATACCGAACCTAAGACTAGAAACCAAGCTAACGTCAATTGAAATAAGGGTAAAAGGATTGCTGCGTCCATGCTGACCAAAATATTAACTAGACCTAGAATCAGTTCACTTAAATATATAATCACTGGAGCACTAACTCGGGACAGAAGAGCCTCTAATAGCAACAGGTGGACCCATTGTAAAATACACACCATCTTGTAGTGGATTTTTTATGTAGCTTGTAGTGGAATTTTCCATCAATAGGAAATGGGATATCATTGCCACATAGTGCTATAAATTCACCAGCTATTCTGTTGGGAATTATTCTTAAATACCATAGTCTTTGGACTTATTACATCATAAAAGCATCTCATATGAACTAACTTAATTATCAGTACCAAAATAGAGTAAATATGACCCTTCTATCACTTACTGACTTCTGGACAAGGCGAGCCAGGCATCAGTGGTGAGGGAGGTCAGCCATTGTTTAAGACCAGAGGCGCTGGGGAGCAAATTCAGCTTCTATAATTCTCTCTTGGACGAAGTGTTATGGAGATCAAATTAGTGCTTCTACCATCATCAACACGCTGTCAACAACCACAAGGGAAGTGTTTTTCTGAAATCTTATCTAAGTCATTATTGGCCAGTAATGTTAGGTAGATATGATTAATTCCGGTTAGGACACGAACGAACGACTCGACCCAGGTAATTAAGCCTTGGTCCTTATCTAATAATAAATAAATGTTTCATCTGATATAGCTGTCATATATTAGGATTCCGGCTTACAGCTAGTGCCCTTTGACAGGAACAAGAAAAGGAAGCAAGAATTAATCTTGGTACATCAGTTACTAGGGTGTTAGAAGCTAGCCTCACACGAGGATTATTTGGTATCTACATCCTAGTTATATCTGGTGGACTAAGCCTGCTGTACAATAAGATAAGTCCTCGGCATTTATTTACTAATATATGTAGTTTAATACTGCAGTTTGATTGGCTACATATATATAAATTAATATAAAACCCCCTAAAGTGTATGGATCGATTTGTTAGAATATTGCAGAAATACAGTCCGCTAAACATCATACAAATTGCTATCGAAATATATAAATTAACGTAAATATAAATTCTATATAAATTCATATAAATATAAATCTCACAAGTCGGTTCCCACAAGAATTCAACCAACTACGAACCACTTAGTTTAATGAAAGGGAGCAGTAAAACAGCAGAAGTACACTTACATCGCATCAGGCTTGGATACCCATGGGCAGGGGAAATAGGCTTACAGGTTCCGGAAGCTGAGAGGAAATGTCAGCACTGTAGAGAAATGCCCGACAGGCCACTGGAACATTATCTAACACAGTGCACATTTACAAACCCATTAAGATTTCAACTTAGATTCAACAGAGCAGAAGTTGTTAAACACGTGGGACAAAATCTTACTGAAGCGACCATACGAGTACTCCGCCCAAGTAAAACAGAAACAAGCAACACTTAGTGGGTCAGCCAGAGGCTTAGGGCCCGTGCAGGAATATTCCTAAAAAAAAAAACACTTCCAGTACAACCGCCTCCACCAACCCAGTATCGACCTTTGCCGCCTCTGTATATATATATGTATGTATGTGTATTCAAGGTATGCGTAAGCTGGTCAGAATTGTATTTCACATTTTAAATGCACATTAATGACATTATGTAAAAACATACCTCCAACACTGTTTATGTAGAACAAACGTAAATCTGTGCATTTATGTAGGTAGGTTAGATTAGCACTTTAAAGGCACTATAGCTACAACCTCCTTCTGTGGTTGATTGTTCAATAAATCCCTGAACTATATGTTTAACAGATCTCTAAACCTGTCCATGGAGGACAGAAAAAAATGTATATATGCTGGTTAGCACTGTAAATGTGTGGCCACGTCTGTGGTAGAACTAAAAATCAAAACACCATCACCAGCGTCATTATTGGGTGTTGAGGGGCTGGGAGCATGTCTCGCCCGTGTTCCTCCATAGAGCGAACCCGCTTGCTACAGGCCCTGGTGCCGTTTGCTTCTCAATTGCAAAGCTTCTTTTGCGGTCATGGAAGCAACATCAGTATTTTGAAACTTTCTTCTTTCTTTTATCCCAAGTCATAAGTTATATCAAAGTCAGGCGCCAATCTGACTTTGATATGAAAGATAGTTTTTCAAGATCATTCCAGTCATGTTTACGCACCCACGACTAAGATCTTTCCAGCCGTGCCCTGCCTAGCCAAACAGGTTCAGTCCAGACGTGCTCTCACATCTTCTTAGAGATATTTCAGTCACATCTTCGTCAAACAAGAGCGGTGCTCGTGTTTGTGAAGACTCTTTGGTGTTGTTTAGTGGCGAGACTCGTCCTTGAATGTGTGTTTATCATGTTTGCTGCAGTAGTGGTAAAAGCGCCAGAGAGCCTCCTGTTGGTCTGGTCGCGGCAGTGAGGTCCACATAGTACAGAGTTTGATGCATTTTTTTTTTATTATTTTCTACCACAGACGTGGCCACACATTTATAATGCTAAGCAGCATATATACATTTTTTTTCTGTCCTCCATGGACAGGGTTAGAGATCTGTTAAACATATAGTTCAGGGGTTTATTGAACAATCAACCACAGAAGGTGATTGTAGTGCTTCTAAAATGCTAATCTAACCTTCAGACATAAATACATAGATACACAGATTTACGTCTGCCCTACATAAAGTGTTCGGTGTGTCTTTTTACAGTGTCATTAACGTGCATTAATCGTCTTAAGTATTGTTGTGTGAACACAGTAGAGGGTGTGCCCCGTGCTCTATGAGAAGGAGTGCCCTGTGCTCTATTGGAAGTAGTGCCCTGTGCTCTATTAGAAGGAGTGCCCGGTACTCTATTGACTGAAGAAAATCTCTAAAAATTGATGAATAAAGGAACATAAATTTAATTAGGACAAGATAAAACTGATAACATTGAATAAATTTAAAGAAATAGATTGGCTTAACAATGTTATAAAACAGATTTATATATGGAGATCCTAAAAAAAAAAAAAGAAGCCTCTCACGTGATCACAGTTTGTTCCGTGCACATTCATTTAGTCCAGTCACAAGTGTAATGATTTGAATAAACCACTTACAATTTAATTCAAACAATCACTCACTTGCGAAAATAGACAATGATGTCTATTAAACATTTTTGACGCTGGTTTATCTTTCGTTGTTTGGAAGATTTACTCGTGAATTGCGCCAAGTTGGGAAGCTTTACTTGTCCACTGCACCAAGTTAGGAAGTTTTGCTGGTGCATTGCGCTGAGTCTGGAATCTTTACTTATGCATTGCACAGAGTTGATTGTTTTATGGAGACTATATTAGATGCATTACAAGCAACTTGCAGTGATTGGTAAAGTGTCCGTCCTTTGTGGGACGGTTCTCCCGAAGTTCTGGCCTGGGCTCAGCGGTGATGATGTGACCTGGGGAGAATACAGAGTGTCTTGAATGTGTATAGTTACCTGGGTGTGTGAAGAGTGACATGAGAGTATACAGAGTGTCTTGAATGTGTATAGTGATTTGGGTGTGTGACGAGTGACCTGAGAATATACAGAGTGTCTTGAGACTGTGAGGTAACTTGGAAGTGTTAAGTGACCTGAATGTCTTTAGAGTTCCTTAAAGAACTTTGCGAAGGATTTCCCAGAGTTCTTAAAGAATGTGAAGATGGGTGCTGTCAACCCATGTTTTGCATATTTAATAGATCATACTGGAATCGTGGAGGACTGCGATTGGGATTTCGATTTCTAAGAAGGAAGATATATATCTTTCATCGCAATATCAGTAAGTTAGTTTCATATTTATTTTGAAATTGCTGATCAATTCAATAAATGAAAATACATTCATAAGGCCACCACAAGAGCTTCTGACCAACCCAAAAGGGTACTTTAGGTCTGAACATAGTCCAGGACTATCTATTGCTCTCAGTATTCATGGAAGGGATGGGGAATCTATCAATCCCTCTTCTGCAATATTTGCCCCTTTTCACCCTCACGGGACAGAGATCATTCAATCCCTGCCCATCAAACCTTCACCAACCAAAATCCCTCTACTGCAGATCCTATCCCACCGCTGCCACCATTGTAACAGCTCAGTAAATGCTTGTATATTCTTTTTACCTCTGATTGATATCCTAATGGTTGGTATATACTTGTGTGCAGGGCTTTGCAACTTCATGCATGGTAAACCACCTCACTCGGGTCACTAATCACTCACTAGGAATACCACACATATTACTTACCTTAGCACCACTGTCCACAGATATTGATAGTGGACATCCATGAGTTTTGTTAATTGTTTTAATTATTTGTAAATTCTTTAAATACATGTAAATACAGGACAAAAGAATACTCTTAGTATATATACGCAACAACCAATGAATAAATCAATTTTCAATACAGTATTTCCAGCTGTATTTCCATTCGAGCTTCATTTATTTCTTGACTCATTATCCCGAAGTCTTGACACCATTTGGCATCTAAAAATGATAGAGTAGCTTAGGCTATTTCTTCCCTCCTCTACTTCAGGTCCCTTAAGGGGCTCACGTCCATACAGAGCGACGACAGTCGTATGACTAGATGTTCCCCAACTACCCAGGGGACTAATTCACTCCAGTGTGTTGTTAGGGGGTACACTAAGGCAACGAACATAGGATCTTGTGCACCACCCTGAGGTATCCCCACTTGGAGCAGCGGGACTTGCCTCAGGCACGACAATTCTATTACTCTCTTTATTATGCACCCCATACCAATCGTGTGGGCTGTAGTGGAAAGGGTTACAGAGGCACATAATGGGCTCAGGGATTGAACCCCAAAATTAATTTAGCAAAGCAAGTTACTATCTTGATGAGCTTGTTGCAACATTCAATACACATCGTCACATCATCAATGGGTTCGAGACCGAGCACAAGTACAGTTTCTAAATTAAGCAACTGACATATGTGGAGAGCTAGTGTCACAATTGATATGTTTGTCTGCACACCGCCTCCCATCCTGTGGGCAGCGGTGGATAGGTTACAGTCACTTAGTTACTACCTACAGTTAGCAAACTGGGGATATTTGGCCAAGGCTTCTGACAGCAGATAATTTTGAATGCAATATTACACATCATCTGCAAGCAGGCGAAGAGCGACTTGAGAATGGTCCAGGACGGACCGAAACGTCTCGTCCCTTCAACTTCTAGTGTGTGGTCTGGTCAACATCTCTGCAACATTTGTTAGGCACCGCCGACATGGTTTTCTTATAAATAACACTATGTTTTAAGTCAATGTAAGATATCCTCAACTATTAAGTAATAATCGAGGCCAAATACCAAAGTTTATTTAAAGTCGTGGGTTAAAAACGGTATAACTTTATATTATCGATTAATTCAAACATGGTGAAAAGCAAGATTATTTTTTTGAGATATATACAAGAGTTGTTACATTCGTGTACAGCCACTAGTACGCGTAGCGTTTCGGGCAGAAGATTAATTTCTTAAACATGAGCGCCACTTTGGGAAGCAGTTGTGTGAATCTGTTCTTAACTTGTATTTCTCAAGGTGTTATATGAAGGGATGTATACACCACCGAGAGCTGTATACTCCACTTCTCGGAGTATATACACTGAAAGTTTACTTTAATCCTGAACACAGTACAGGACTAAAGTATACTTGCTGGTTGGTCAGCATGAACTTGTCGTGCTGACCAACGACCTGGTCGTTATGATTGAAAATAATTCAATCATAACGACCTGGTAATAATGATAATCTTCAGTTTTTATCATGTCCTTGTTACACTCATTTACATTAAAAAGTTTAGGTTTGGTCTCTGGGCAAATAAATGGCGAGGTTAATTTCATGCTTTTGGGACTGTTCTAATGAGGAGAGATTGGTACGACCCAATTTTCATTATTTGGCATCAAATTTGATATGTTAATATTCAGGTTTAAGATCTTGATGAATATTGTCTAGGGGTTCAGGAGGTAGATTTCCAGCTGGTTACTGTGACACTACAAAAGACGTGACGTTGCTTGGTTGTTTCAGGCGCAGGTGTGACAAAGTTCTGGTTGTAAACAGGAGTTGTCTCACATGGGCTAACAAACCGTCATCAGTTTCTTCTATTTTTATGCCATTATCAGTGCAAAGTTTGAAGTTATATTACAAACGAAAACGGGAAACCTGTTTGGTCAATATATATACTGTCATTAAAAAGTATCCCCCC
Organism: Procambarus virginalis; assembly: GCA_020271785.1. Taxonomy (NCBI): domain Eukaryota; kingdom Metazoa; phylum Arthropoda; class Malacostraca; order Decapoda; family Cambaridae; genus Procambarus; species Procambarus virginalis. Next base: position 11,839,335 of record WNGS01165339.1, read on the forward strand.
CCCCCCCCGCCCCGTCATTTTGCACTCGAAATAGCAAAAATTAAGAGATGGTAAATGATGATTTCCTTGTTTGACAAGGTAAATTCAGGTAAATTTGTTCACTTGGAACAGTTAACTAAGTCCGAGGTGCGTCTGAGGACAGTGACAGGCTAAACAATCTTGTCTTTTCTTCCTATTGGTGGATGGAGGAAGGTGTCTTGGCGGTGTGTCCACTCACACGACGAGTGACGCTGACCAATAACCTCGCCCCTCGCTGTAAAAATGTAACATTTAAAATGTGGAAGCCACTTTATCCTGCGATAGTGGCACTGATATCTGACAACACACTGTGCTTGTTGGCGAGTGTCCATGTCAGCAAGTGTCAATGTCAGCAAGTGTCACTGTCAGCAAGTGTCAATGTCAGCTCTGGTCAATGTCAGCATGTGTCAATGTCAGTAAGTGTCAATGTCAGCAAGTGTCAATGTCAGCAAGTGTCAATATGAGCAAGTGTCAATGTCAGCATGTGTCAATGTCAGCATGTGTCAATGTCAGCATGTGTCAATGTCAGCATGTGTCAATGTCAACACTGGTCAATGTTAGCAAGTGTCAATATCAGCAAGTCTGGTATTCAACAGACAATATTGACAGCATCAGTAACTAAGTATCTTAAGTTCCATCATACAACCAATAAGCCACTACCTTCAGGAATGGACACTATGGGTAGTTCCCGATGATGAACAGCTGCCTCCTGGCTGTCAAGGGTTAGTGTGCTCGGCTCCTTATTGAGGAATATCTTCTTCAACAACCTCCCTCCTCATCACCGAGGCCCGAGCTGACCACTGCACTCTAACCTTTACATATACAAGAGAGGAACAGCCCTGCTACGAACATCATTAATAATGTAACTTGCTGTAACATTAATCTGGAGCAAGAGGTCGTAGGTATATTTGTGGCTAGAGAAAATACAGGCGATGAGGATGACTGGGCTGCATTATATTGCAATTGTGACAGATGAATGGCAAAAACCTAGAGTGGGGTAATGAAGCTGACATCTCAGGATGAAGTTTGACTCTTCATTGAAATTAAAGAGTCAATTCAGTAATTCTCCACTGTCCCCCCGTCCTCCACTCCAGTCCCCCCTCCCCTCGTCCCCACGTCCTCCCAACTATCCCCCATCCCCCATCCCTCGTCCTCCCCACATCCCCCATTCCCGTCCCCCTCATCCTCTCCTCCATTCCCCCTGCCCCTTGTCCTCCCTATCATTCTCCACCCCCCGTCCCATGGTCCCCACCATCCCCCACTCCCCCTCGTCCAACCTACCTATCTCCACACCCTCGTTCGATGAGTTCCAAATGATCTGATGTTCCCATCACTGAAATATAGAAAAACAGTTTAAAAAACGAAATAAAAACAGTTAAAACATAAAAAATAAACTATACTCACTAAATGAAGGGTATGGTAAACAACACAGCACAATTCCAATGCAATGTCACACAAATATTTCAATCAAATGAAAATAGAAAGCTATGAAAATTCAATTTATCAATGCAATCGGAACACTGAAATAGAATCGGAACATATTTAGTATAGTGTGTGTGGCTTTTACGTGCAATAGATGGCGCTGTTTAAAAAACAAAAACCTTTTTACCTGTCACAGGTGCGGCATCTATATATTAGGTACATAAAAACACGCGCGTATTTGTATGGAATGTTGTGTCAATATTTCAAAACAATCGGTGAAGAACTTTCGGAGATTGACTACAGTGTTGCTGTTACGTCCAACTGATGGCACTGTTTTTCCAAAAAAGCGTGTATTTACCTGTCACAGGTGTGGCATGTATATAGTACGTATATAAAAAAATGCGTGTATTCAATGCAACTTTGTGTCAAAATTTCAAAGCAATCGGTAAAGAGGTTTGGAGCTTTCCCTTACATGAAAACTCGCATAAAAACACAGTTTAAAAAAAAGTGTGGTTTCATCTGTCACAGACGTGACATCTATATAGATGTACATAAAAACACGCTCGTATGCGAATGGAATGTTGTCAAATTCAAAGCAATCGGTGAAGGAACTTCCAGAGATTAGCGAGTTTGAACAAACGAACATTTACATTTTTATATAATACTAGCTGTACCCGCAAGACTTGAATGGGCCCCAAGTTATATATATCAGAAAACTCCTCCTCGTGACGAGTTATACCCAGACAGCTAGGCTAGACACCCTTGTCTGTTCGATAATCTGAGGTGTACAAAGCAGCCATGTCTTTCCCAACAGGGTCAGCAGGGGGCTTTACAGGCCTAAGACCCCAGCACATCAAACAAATGCTGAACCCGGTGCTGGGAGATGCCGCCAAGGCCCTTCTGGTGGAACTTACCAGATTCTCCAACATGTGTTTGGCTGGCGGCATCCCTGAGGATATCAGGCCTGTCTTTTATGGAGCAGCACTCTGTGCTCTAATAAAGAAGGATAGGGGACTCAGGTCCATTGCCGTTGGCAACACCCTCCGACGCCTCGTAGCCAAGGCTGCAGTGAGATCTATTAGCCAGGAAGCAGCCACCTTGCTGAAACTAATCAGCTCGGGTTTGGGATCCCCCTAGGCTGTGAAGCTGCAGCACATGCAGCGAGGGCTTACATTGCTGATCTCCCGGACCAGAAGGCACTAGTAAACCTTAACTTTAAAAATGCCTTCAATCAAGTCAGAAGAGGCTGTACACAACCATTTCCATCCCCTTTACCCATTCATCCGATCGTGCTACAGTAGGGACTCTAAGCTTCTTTTTGGGGTGCATGCAATAGACTCCTGTGAAGGTGTCTAACAAGGTGACCCCTTAGCCCCACTCCTCTTCTTGCTTAGCTATCAAAGAGGTCACTGATAGTCTGACAAGGGAGTAAACATCTGGTACCTGGATGATGGCACTCTCGCCGGAACCCCGGGTATCATTTTGGAGGATATAAGGAAAATCCAGGAGCAAGGAGCAGCATTGGGCCTTATTCTCAATGCATCCAAATGTGAAATAGTCTCCCGCAACCCAAACATCACTGGCCAAATAAAAAATGTTCTTCCAGACATTCTTGTTGTCGAGTCACCTGACTGCACCCTCCTGGGTGCCCCCATTGACCCGCAAGCCATCAAGGAGGTCCTGGATGCAAAAGTCACGGATCTAAAAAGAATGCTGGACAGGATTGACAAGACTGATGCCCATGATGTTCTCTTCCTCCTCACAAGATGCCTGTCTCTCCCTAAGTTGATCTACTTTTTGAGATGTTTTCCATCCTACAGCAGTCCTAAGTTTAATGTGTATGACACCCTTCTGAGGTCCATGCTGGTGAAAGTCTTGAACCTGTCATTGGACGACTCTCAGTGGGAGCAAGCAACCCTCCCTGTAAGACTCGACGGCCTTGGTGTCCCCACAGCCTCCCAGATTGCTCTACCAGCCTTCCTTTCCTCCTCCCATGCATCGCAAGATTTCGTCAGAGATATCCTACCTGAAACCCTGAATGATTCAGCAGGAATACACGATCCTGCTTCACTGAATGTTCAAATCAGTGGGATGCTCTTGCGGCTCCAGCAACCCATTATAGAGCCAACAAAAAACATAAATAGTCCAGCTTGGGCGCACCCACGAGTGAGAAAAAGTAGCTGATGCCATGCTCAGCGCCGCAACATCAGACAAGGAGAAAGCGGCCGCCTGCAGAGCAGTGCGTGCCCCCCATGCAGGAGACATTCCTCCTGGCAGTGACCCATGTCAGCACTGGGCACGCGTCTAGATCCAGAATCCCTCGGTAGCAGTGCCCTCTGCCTTGGTGCCCCAAATTCACACTGAATACAAGTGTATTTGCACTGGGTGGAAGCAGACCAATACGGACTGCATGGGTTGCATTGCAGAAGCATAAAGGGCTGGCATGCAATACACAACGAGTCAATGACACATCAAGAGAAGCCGCGTCTCAGCTCGGTGCCCAGGCGGAGAGAGAACCTCGCATCCTAGGGGAGCCAACACCCAAATATCCCCGCACTTCGCCCTGATGATATCACTATATACCCCTTGGAAAACGGGTAAACTGTTGGTGTGGGACTACACATGTGTATCCACCCGGGTAACACACCTATGTACACTTCGGTGCTGATCAAGCAGTGGGGTGGGCAACCAGAAGGAAACAGCAAAATCACTCTAAGTACAGGCGACTGGAAGGCCAATACACCTTTGTTCCCAGAGCATCTGAGACGCATGGCCCCTGGGGAAATAGTGCCTTGGGATTTCTCAAGGAACTGGGCTCCAAGCTCGTTGACACTCACCAGAGACCCAAGGGCTTGCCAGTTTTTTGTTTCAGCGTCTCAGTGTGGCGATCCGAGGGGAAAATGCCTGCTGCATTGATAAATTTTCATTTTCATAGGTTTCGATTTATTTTATTTTTTATTGAATTGTTTTGTGTGACATTGTGTTGGAATTGAGCAGTGTTGTTTACCATACCGTTCATTCGTAAGTATAATAATAGATGCCACACCTGGAACAGGTAAAACTATGCTTTTCTTAAAAAACAGCGCCATTGTAAGAGCAACACACCAGCGCATGTAAAAGCAACACACATGCTACACTAAATATGTGTACAATTCCAGTTCAGTGTTCCTGATTGCAATATAAATTGAATTTTCATAGATTTTGATTTATGTTTCATTTTGATTTAATTATTTGTGTGAATTGCGTTGGAATTGAGATTTGAGTTGTTTACCATACCGTGCTATTTCGTGAATAAGTTTATTTTTTATGTTTTTCTCATATTATTCATTTAATTTTTTGTAAACTGTTTTTCTTGATATTTCAGTGATTGGAACATCAAGATCACTTGATGTTCCCAAATTTTTCTGATGGGAACATGCAGATCATTTGGAAAGGCAACTGGACGAGGAGGGGGGAATGGTGGGGAGGACGAGGGGACGGATGGGAGAAGATTGGTGGGGAGGACAAGAGGACAAGGGAGGGGTAATGTGGGGAAGGACGAGGGGACGGGGAGTTTGGGATGGTGGGACGAGAGGATGGGGGAATGGTGAATGATGGTGAGGGACAGAAGGAACAGGTGAGTGGGGCATCGGTGGGCAAGGGACGCGAGGGGACGGTGGAGTGGGGAATGGTTGTGAGGCTGGAGGACGAAAATGGTGGGGAGGACTGAGGATGAGGAAGGTTGCTGTTGGCTCTAGTAACGCACGTGCCGCTTGCTGAGCCACAGCAACGCGTGGCTCAGGAAGCTGTCTGGTTGGGGAAGATGTGTTCGGGAAGACAAGGAAAGAATGGTGGGAAGACAAGGAAAGCAATGGTTGGGAGACAAGGAATGGGGGAGAGAGGAATGGTTGGGAGACGAGGGGGAGAGTGTGGGTGGGGGAAATGGTGTGGAGGACTGGGAGACAGGAGAAGATTGCGTGGCTCAGTAAGAATTTTCATGATTTTTGTTTATTTTCATTTGATTTAACTATTTGTGTGAAATTGATTGGAATTGGAGCTGTGTTGTTAACATACTGTTAATCGTGAGTAAGTTTTTATTTCATTCAGTGTGGGACATGAGACATTTGATGTTCCATTATTCTGATGGGAAATAGATCATTGGGGAACGCATTGGGACGAGGGAGTGGGGAAGGTGGGGAGGACGAGGGGATGGGAAAGTGAGGGATAGTGAGGAGGACACGGGGATGGGGAAGTGAGAACAGGGGACAGGGATGGTTGGGGGATGAGGGGATGGGGGTGTGGAAAATGTTTGGAGGACAAGGGGATGGGGAAATGGTGGGAAGATGAGGGACAGGGAGTGGGGAAGTTGGAAGACGAGGGAGAGGGAGGGGGAATGGTGGGGAAGGATGGGGGGAACAGTGGAGGGTTGGTGAGGCTCAACCATCACACGTTGTGTGAGCACAGCAACGCGTGGC
>WNGS01165339.1:11862275-11877370 GCA_020271785.1 Procambarus virginalis
CGATGGTAGTGAGCCAAGTAGTATGGTGATTAGCCTCGTGCCAATAATACTCTGAACTTCTTGGGTTTGTGACGATCTTGGGTGTCTGTGTTGGAGGCTGGAGACGCGGGGCAGCATATCAGGCTCTGGAACAGGGCTAAGTAGGTGGGGGGCGAAGTGGGGGTAGTGGGGGGAAGGATGGAGAGTGTATCTGTGTTGACCCCAAGACTCTACTACAAACTTAGAGGTTGTCCAGGCAACATCACCGTGACACGGGTAACTGAGGAAATGGAGAGATAGCTAAAGCACAAAACCGATGGATGCATCTGTATCGATGGTACAACTATGGCTGCAGCTGGCAATCCCAATCATTATGGGCCGAAGAGGAGGAGGACGAGGGAGAGACTCAGTAATAGCGAGAATCCGTCTTGGAACAATATCCATGGAGGATATGGAATGGAAACAACAGTACTGAGCAGCGATAGTTGCGAGAATCTGTGGTAGGAGGAGTGATGGACACCGCCTTGACCTTATCTACGGAGAAGGTGAACACCTGAGAGACAATCAGAAACATGTGGATAAGAATAATAAACCCCACATTGTTTGAATTAGATAAACTACTATTTGTCAAATATTGATACTGTTCTTAAAGATTGTCCCCATTTTGCACCCGCAAGATAACGTAATCTTTTAAGGGTTGATAGATGTTAATCTTCTTGTTTGAGGAGCTGTTCACTTGAGACAGTTAAGCAAGTCCCAGCTGTGTCTGGGACACGTGACAGGTATGAACAACCCACGGTCTTTCTTCCTATTGGGGAGTGTGACATGCTGCTATGGCGGTGTGTCCACTCACAAATTGAGTGGGCGCTGCTCAATTACTTGTCACTATGGCAGGTATGAGTGCGCTGCTCAATACTGTCAACTATGGCAGGATGAGTGGGCGCTGCCCAATAAACTCTGCCCCTGCAGCCGTGGCAAAATTTACAAAAACAAATAATCTCTTGAGTATCAATGCACTACACTCGCACTACAGTGATGATGGCTCCTAGTGTGTGTGTGCTTCACCTGGAGGTGTAGTGACTACCAGTCCTATGTCTTACTACACAAAGTAAATAGTTGTGCCCAATACTCCATCCTGTGAGTGGAATAGTTGACCCTATCACTCATCCCGTGGGTAGATAGACGTGAAAAAGATTAGAGGCACATAATGGGATTCAAAACTGGACCCACCAATCAATTTCATTTAGCTAAGCAAAGTTAATAGTCTTATCAACTAATTAAATAATAATGTATATCAACAATAGTTCATATTGTTATGTCAGGCGCCAAGGAGAACACTTTCCCAGAGCATTCGAACCGAGCGCCGTCTAACGTAGAACCTTTGGAAGGGTCGGTGAGCGAGGTTAAGCAGTAGGGGCTGGAATGACTGTGCCAGCCGGACAGTGGAAAACGCCTTTGTGAGTCGCGTGGGTTGTCTTTATCTATGACTGGTAGAGACAGGGGAAGAATTCCACTAGGCTTCGTAAAAATGCTGTTAGCCTCGTAATCCCCTCCCACCCCCCCCCCTCTCTCTTCTCTCTCTCTCCTCTCTCTCTCTCTCTATCGCCTCAATCCTTCATCTCTCTCATCATCAGGGGGTCGATCACTCTCTCTCTCTCCCTCTCCTCTCCTCAGTCATTACTGTCAGGGCCAGATTTAAATTAAATATTTAAATTTTGCCCCGAGGGGCGAGTTTATTGGACAGCGCCACTCATCTATGTGAATGTACACACCGCCAAGCAGCATTACGACACTCCCCAATAGGAAGAAACCCGCTGGGTTGTTCATCCTGTCATGTACTCAGACGCCACGGTGGGCCAGATTAAACAGTTTAAAAGCAATAAAAACTTCACAGATTCAACTGTTGGTTATTGGTAATTAAACAGGCTACACTGATGCCTTCAAGCTCATTATACTGTTTAACAATTGTAAACAAAGCCAGCCAAAGATTGAGAGAAAGATGGTGCAGTTTCGTAAGTGCTTGCATAACTTCTTCGTGAATCTGGCCTGCCCGGAACAAACGCCCATCACGCATGAACGACAAACGGCGACAGAAGCTTCTACTCAGCCCACCAACGATGATACATGTTAACCAAACGCACGAAAATGCATGACATTTAAGTTGGTAATGTTGGAGAAAGCATGAGACCAGAGATGGCGCCTCAGGTCTGGTCATGCTGACCAGCCTCAGGACGCGCTTCGTCCTGTTTGATCATCCGCCATTCCGGTTCAGATGATCCTTCCAGATTATCACGCACAACAAATAGATGCTGAAATGTTGTCACATTTAGTATCAACGCATCATTTAGCTTTGTGTTGGCACACGTCCGTTGATACACATCCGGTGATAGCTCGACTCGTAATCTGGTGACTTCTTGCGTCCTCGACGATCTGCTTGATGAACGTCTTAATCGTGTACTCAACTAGTATACAGAAAATATTCGTGAAGGCCCAGTACCAACTCTATTGACAAAATTACGCAACTCCAATGCGTAATCATACGTTGTCACTGATAGCAGTTGGAGTGCCTGACCTTAGTTACTAGATATCGTTAAAATGAGTTATAAGGGATGCAGATATATTGTAAAAGCTAATGTCCAGCGAGTTCTGATTGTGTTCTTTGTGATTCATTTGCGCCACCGCTCATAGGACGAGTAAGGCGTGAGAAAGTAAGAAATTACCAAAAGAAGGCACTATGTCGGGATGAGTATGTAGCACGACAGAGTGTGGGGTGAATAAGCTACCACTCACATACAGGGTGAGTATGGGGTCCTCAATAAACTACAACTCATAGGATGAATATGGGGTTTACAATAAAGTAGCACTCACGTACAGGATGAGTGTGAGGTGCTCAATAAGCTACTACTCACAGAATGTGTATAGTGACACACTCGCGACTCTGTCATGTTCACATTAGTTATTATTTAATTTTGACAATTGACTTTACAATACATAGTGGTCAATTAAAATTTTGGCCCGAGAGCCGAATTTATTGAGCAGCGCCTCTCATCCTGCCATAGTGACAGTATTGAGCAGCGCCACTCATCCTGCCATAGTGACAGTATTGAGCAGCGCCACTCATCCTGCCATAGTGACAGTATTGAGCAGCGCCACTCATCCTGCCATAGTGACAGTATTGAGCAGCGCCACTCATCAGCGCCATAGTGACAGTATTGAGCAGCGCCACTCATCAGCGCCATAGTGACAGTATTGAGCAGCGCCACTCATCCTGCCATAGTGACAGTATTGAGCAGCGCCACTCATCCTGCCATAGTGACAGTATTGAGCAGCGCCACTCATCCTGCCATAGTGACAGTATTGAGCAGCGCCACTCATCAGCGCCATAGTGACAGTATTGAGCAGTGCCACTCATCCTGCCATAGTGACAGTATTGAGCAGCGCCACTCATCAGCGCCATAGTGACAGTATTGAGCAGCGCCACTCATCCTGCCATAGTGACAGTATTGAGCAGCGCCACTCATCAGCGCCATAGTGACAGTATTGAGCAGTGCCACTCATCCTGCTATAGTGACAGTATTGAGCAGCGCCACTCATCAGCGCCATAGTGACAGTATTGAGCAGCGCCACTCATCAGCGCCATAGTGACAGTATTGAGCAGTGCCACTCATCCTGCTATAGTGACAGTATTGAGCAGCGCCACTCATCAGCGCCATAGTGACAGTATTGAGCAGCGCCACTCATCAGCGCCATAGTGACAGTATTGAGCAGCGCCACTCATCAGCGCCATAGTGACAGTATTGAGCAGCGCCACTCATCAGCGCCATAGTGACAGTATTGAGCAGCGCCACTCATCCTGCCATAGTGACAGTATTGAGCAGCGCCACTCATCAGCGCCATAGTGACAGTATTGAGCAGCGCCACTCATCAGCGCCATAGTGACAGTATTGAGCAGCGCCACTCATCAGCGCCATAGTGACAGTATTGAGCAGCGCCACTCATCCTGCCATAGTGACAGTATTGAGCAGCGCCACTCATCAGCGCCATAGTGACAGTATTGAGCAGCGCCACTCATCCTGCCATAGTGACAGTATTGAGCAGCGCCACTCATCCTGCCATAGTGACAGTATTGAGCAGCGCCACTCATCCTGCCATAGTGACAGTATTGAGCAGCGCCACTCATCCTGCCATAGTGACAGTATTGAGCAGCGCCACTCATCAGCGCCATAGTGACAGTATTGAGCAGCGCCACTCATCAGCGCCATAGTGACAGTATTGAGCAGCGCCACTCATCCTGCCATAGTGACAGTATTGAGCAGCGCCACTCATCCTGCCATAGTGACAGTATTGAGCAGCGCCACTCATCCTGCCATAGTGACAGTATTGAGCAGCGCCACTCATCAGCGCCATAGTGACAGTATTGAGCAGCGCCACTCATCCTGCCATAGTGACAGTATTGAGCAGCGCCACTCAGCCTGTGAGTGAACATACCGCCATAGCAGCATGTACAACATTTTCCCAATAGGAAGAAAACCCGCTGGGTTGTTCATCCTGTCACTTGTACCCAGACACACCTGGGACTTGCTTAACTGTCTCAAGTGAACAGCTCCTCAAACAAGAAGATTAACATTTGTCAACTCCTGAAATTTACGTTATCGTGCTGTCCAATAAGTTACGTTATCTTTCGGGTGCAAAGTGGGGGGAATCTTTCAAGAATAGAATCTAGATTTGACATATACTGTTTTCCTAACTCATTGTGGGGTTATTATTCTACACACGTAGTGGTGAAGGGGCAGTGGCAGGCACTCTCACCACAGTTTATGTATCTTTCGAGTAATATGAATGTACTATTTTGTTATAGGTCAAAATTGTAATACTGTTGAGTGTATGTGTGGTGTGTGTGTGTGTGTGTGTGTGTGTGTGTGTGTGTGTGTGTGTGTGTGTGTGTGTGTGTGTGTGTGTGTGTGTGTGTGTGTGTGGTGTGTGTGTGTGTGTGTGTGTGTGTGTGTGTGTGTGTGTGTGTGTGTGTGTGTGTGTGTGTGTGTGTGTGTGCGTGTGCGTGCGAGCGAGAGTAAGAGAGAGAGGGGGGAGGCAGGTGGAAAGTTCCGCTGGGATCCTCACCCCAGAGCTCTCTGCTGGAGTTGATCCTCTCACACTCACTCACGCACCACCGCCACACACACTCTTGCACCCCACCCATCCACGCACCCCACCCACTCACCCATCCACGCACCCCACCCACTCACTCATCCACCCACTCACTCATCCACCCACTCACTCATCCACGCACTCAATCATCCACGCACTCAATCATCCACGCACCCCATCCACTCAATCATCCACTCACCCCATCCACTCAATCATCCATGCACTCACTCATCCACGCACCCCACACGCCTCAATGATCCACGTCCAAAAGTTACAGCTCCGCTCCTGTGCCAGGTAAGTCCACTACGGGCTCACCATAGCCTGTGCTGCTTGCCCCGCTCCTGTGCCAGGTAAGTCCACTACGGGCTCACCATAGCCTGTGCTGCTTGCCCCGCTCCTGTGCCAGGTAAGTCCACTACGGGCTCACCATAGCCTGTGCTGCTTGCCCCGCTCCTGTGCCAGGTAAGTCCACTACGGGCTCACCATAGCCCATGCTACTTGCAACTTCTAGTTCCTAGTAGCTGAATCTACAACAACAACATCCAACAGCTTAACTTACTCCAACATTCACCTCATCCACACTAACACACAATAATCTCCATACACAATTTCAAATGTATATATGATAGAGCCCAATAGGCTCAAGAATCTGTACACCAGTAGATTGACGGTTGAGAGGCGGGTGGGGGGGGGGTGCCAAAGAGCCAAAGCTCAACCCCTGCAAGCACCATTAGGTGAGTACATCATCTTACTCATCCACGCACAGATAGCCACTCACTTACTCATCTACCAGATATATATATACACGCACTCACATACATATGGCTCTTTTTTTCCCAGGTGTGTGGTGGTGTAATTACCCAAGAGTGACTGCGAGGCACAGCCTGTCATGCCCCTCATAACAGGCTGTCATGCCCGTGCATAACAGGCTGTCATGCCCCGCATAACAGGCTGTCATGCCCCGCATAACAGGCTGTCATGCCCCGCATAACAGGCTGTCATGCCCCGCATAACAGGCTGTCATGCCCCGCATAACAGGCTGTCATGCCCCACATAACAGGCTGTCATGCCCCGCATAACAGGCTGTCATGCCCCGCATAACAGGCTGTCATGCCCCGCATAACAGGCTGTCATGCCCCACATAACAGCCTCGTTGTGGTGTTCTTATGTAACTTTCTTGACACTCATCTTGTCTTAAAGTTGTGGACGGAGGTGGTACCCACATTTTGTTTTTTTTTTCAGTGTTCCACTTATTGAGTCTCCTTGTTGTACGGCACTCCACGTGTACGGGATGGTGCACGTGCTGTACACTTGTTGTACGAGGCACTCCACGTGTACGGGATGGTGCACGTGCTGTACACTTGTTGTACGAGACACTCCACGTGTACGGGATGGTGCACGTGCTGTACACTTGTTGTACGAGACACTCCACGTGTACGGGATGGTGCACGTGCTGTACACTTGTTGTACGAGACACTCCACGTGTACGGGATGGTGCACGTGCTGTACACTTGTTGTACGAGGCACTCCACGTGTACGGGATGGTGCACGTGCTGTACACTTGTTGTACGAGGCACTCCACGTGTACGGGATGGTGCACGTGCTGTACACTTGTTGTACGAGGCACTCCACGTGTACGGGATGGTGCACGTGCTGTACACTTGTTGTACGAGGCACTCCACGTGTACGGGATGGTGCACGTGCTATACACTTGTTGTACGAGACACTCCACGTGTACGGGATGGTGCACGTGCTGTACACTTGTTGTACGAGACACTCCACGTGTACGGGATGGTGTCTCGCAGCAAAACAAAACAAAACACGCAGCAAACAGCAAAACAAAACAGGAAAACAGCATGTCAAGGATTTGGGAATAATGATGTCCGACGACCTAACGTTTAGGGAGCATAACCAAGCAAGTATTGCGTCAGCCAGAAAAATGATCGGATGGATTACGAGAACCTTCAAGTCCAGAGATCCCATCACAATGGTTGTACTCTTCAAATCACTTGTGTTGTCCCGTCTTGAGTACTGTTCAGTACTCACTTCCCCCTTCAGAGCTGGAGAGATTGCTGAAATGGAGGGAATACAGAGAACATATACGGCACGCATAGACGAGATAAAACACCTAAATTATTGGGATCTCTCAAAGCTCTCCAAATGCACTCACTAGAAAGGAGACGAGAGAGATACCAAATAATATACACATGGAAAATACTGGAGGGACAGGTCCCAAATCTGCACAGTAAAATAACAACGTACTGGAGTGAACGACATGGAAGAAAATGCAGAATAGAACCAGTGAAGAGCAGAGGTGTCATAGGCACAATCAGAGAACACTGTATGAACATCAGAGGTCCGCGGTTGTTCAACGTCCTACCAGCGAGCATCAGAAATATTACAGGAACAACCGTGGACATCTTCAAGAGGAAACTAGATTGTTTCCTTCAAGGAGTGCCGGACCAACCGGGCTGTAGTGGGCATGTGGGCCTGCGGGCCGCTCCAAGCAACAGCCTGGTGGACCAAACTCTCACAAGTCAAGTCTGGCTTCGGGCCGGGCTTGGGGAGTAGAAGAACTCTCAGAACCCCATCAACCAGGTATCAACCAGGTATCAACCAGCTATCTCACCCTGTCAGGGTAAAAGAGACAAATGTATGTACTCACCTAATTGTACTCACCTAATTGTGCTTGCGGGGGTTGAGCTTTGGCTCTTTGGTCCCGCCTCTCAACTGTCAATCAACAGGTGTACAGATTCCTGAGCCTACTGGGCTCTATCATATCTACACTTGAAACTGTGTATGGAGTCAGCCTCCACCACATCACTGCCTAATGCATTCCATTTATTAACTACTCTGACACTGAAAAATTCTTTCTAACGTCTCTGTGGCTCATCTGGGTACTAAGTTTCCACCTGTGTCCCCTTGTTCGTGTCCCACCCGTGGTGAAGAGTTTGTCTTTGTCCGCCCTGTCAATTCCCCTGAGAATTTTGTAGGTGGTTATCATGTCTCCCCTTACTCTTCTGTTTTCCAGGGATGTGAGGTTCAGCTCCTTTAGCCTTTCCTCGTAGCTCAATCCTCTCAGTTCCGGGACGAGCCTGGTGGCATACCGCTGAATCTTCTCAGACACATGCATGCATGTGAATGCATGTGTGTGTATATATATATGTATGTATATATGTATATGTACGTATGTGTGTATGTGTATGTATATGTATGTGTATGTATATGTATGTGTATAAAGTATATGTGGAAGCTGATCAGAATTCCATTTCACATTTGTAAATGTACATTAATGACACTATGTAAAAGACACATCGAACACTTTATGTAGGGCATACGTAACTCTGTGTATCTTTGTATTTATGTCTGTAGGTTAGTTTAGCATTTTAAAAGAACTACAATCACTTTCTGTGGTTGGTTGTTCAATAAATCCCTGAGGTTAGAGATTTGTTTAACAAATCTCTAACCCTGTCCATGGAGGACAGAAGAAAATGTATATATGCTGGTTAGCATTGTAAATGTGTGGCCACGTCTGTGGTAGAAAATAATAATAATAATAATAATAATAATAATAAAAACTAGCTGACGTGCCTCTGTGTAGCTCGCATGCGATTGGTAATACTTCTACGTAAACGAAAACCTATCCAATTTAACTGGACATAGTTCTCAATTTCCTTTTAATATCCACATATTTCTTATTCAGTTTTCAATTTAGATTATACAGTTATGTGTGTCGTATTAAAACCAAGATTTTATTGTTGTGTTTGCGTGCCCCCTGGCGGGAGGTGAGTGAAGATGGCGGCGCCCGCACCTCGGCCCAGCGGGAAGCTGCCAACTTAAACAATCACGTTACCTACTTTAGGCTGCTCTCAGCGGCCGCGGGACTAACAAGCGGCAACTACTGGTTCAAACCCAGGAACAGCAGCTGCGGCACTTGCCGCAACTGCTGTCCTTAAAGCTTTCAAGGACTATTGTCACCTGGTTTGTTAGGCTTCCCTAAGGTTTCCCAACGTCTGCTGTCCTCGGTAGACAGTGTCTGCTGGCCTCCGTAGACAGTGTCTGCTGGCCTCCGTGGACAGTGTCTGCTGGCCTCCGTGGACAGTGTCTGCTGGCCTTCTGGACAGAGCAGGTGATGATAACAAAATGAAGGGATTTTATTGATAAAATAACGAGAAGCAAGAAAACGGAAGCATGATAGCAAAAGATATGTGAAAACTTTAGGTAAATATATAAAAAAACACACAAAGTGAATCAAGAGATTGGTAGAAAAATCAAAGAAAATCTGTCGGAAAACAGGAAGCTCTTTTTGGAGAGATGATAGAAAGTGAAGCAGATGCAAATGAATGGGTAAATAACGAAGAGATAAAAACAGGTGGAAGGAATATTTTGAAGGCAATCACAGCCCCGCTCCTGTGCCAGGGAAGGCCACTACGGGCTCACCATAGCCCGTGCTACTTGCCCCGCTCCAGTGCCAGGGAAGGCCACTACGGGCTCACCATAGCCCGTGCTACTTGCCCCGCTCCAGTGTCAGGGAAGGCCACTACGGGCTCACCATAGCCCGTGCTACTTGCCCCGCTCCTGTGTCAGGTAAGTCCACTACGGGCTCACCATAGCCCGTGCTACTTGCCCCGCTCCAGTGCCAGGGAAGGCCACTACGGGCTCACCATAGCCCGTGCTACTTGCCCCGCTCCAGTGCCAGGGAAGGCCACTACGGGCTCACCATAGCCCGTGCTACTTGCAACATTGTGTTCCAAGCAGCTGAATCTAAAACAACAACATTTTGAAGGTGTAATGGATGGAGGCAATGTTTGAGGGGCTAATGTGAGTGGAGGTGCTGGTGCCGGAGGAGTGACTGGGCACATGACACCTGGTGCAGGTGTCAAGGAGGTGAACACATCAGTGAAGACATTCAAGTGTGTGAAAGCTGAAAGTGTTGACGATGTATAATTAAAATAATTAAATAATTAAATATTGTGGAAAAGTAGTGGAATGGGTGTGAAGGATCGGTGGTAATTTACCAAAGGGTTAGAGAAGAGCAGTGATAATGTCGCAGTATAAAGATGATGGAAGGAGAGTGTCTGGTACCGACTCTTATGTGTAGTGAATAATATACCTATAACAGCAGATTCAAAACTGAGTAAGTTTAAGGTTAAACAAAGGATATCCAGCAGGGAAACAAAGGGTTAACAATTGAGTCGTATGCAGCCACAAGAACCTTCTCAACACCATAAATCGACTCTATAAAAATTATAAACCTCTTGAGGCTTAAATATTGTAGGCAACCAAGACGATTATTTATGGGGCGTGAACGACGACTTGGGTCACTGTAGGTACTGCTGCTCTGTACTTTCTAAGACGGTAGATACTTGGTGTCCACGTGGGCGACAGGAGACGTGTCAGGACAAGTTCTCGTCTTCCCCAGGAGTCAGTCCGCAGCTCCCCAGTGTATACTTACCGCTTGCATGTAAAGAGACATCCTAAACGTATCAGCCGCTACGGTTTATAGTACTTGTTCAACTCATAGGTCCATTGAGGAGGTTTGGTTAGGCTAAGTTCGGGCGGTTTAGTACATCAATTTTGTGACGTTGTGGCAACTGGAGAAGATGGGCCGAGTTATCTAGCTTGGGCGAGTAGGCCTGTTAGGGTATCTTTCTTCTCTCCAGCCCGGACGTCTTGACGTCTGATAATGTTTCAACTTCCTGTGTTGCAAGAAGCAGTGTTCTCTCTCTCGGAGCTAAACCTGCTGACCAAGAACACACACAGAGTAATTACACGAACGTGATGTGTCAATGAGAAAACCCGTAGGAGCTGTATTGAGGGATCGAACATATGGGTGGGACGGTGTTCCCACGCACGCTCCCTAGTCAACGAGGCCGCGACATAGTCAAAAAGACTGCAACCTGGGGTTCTATTGAACTCACGAGGGCTTTCTGAGGCTTCCACTGAAGCCAGACCAGGATTTTCACACAATCCTCCCTATGCACTATCACTATCTATGTTATCATTGCCTCCGTCAGCGCCTTCATTATCTGACTGATTGATGTTACTGTGTTATTCCTAGCACCTGCAACGCTTGCAGGATCTGGGGGGGGGGGGCTGTCTGGCTCTAAGTCTGGCTCAAAGTCTGACTGTCTACGTGTCTGCCTTTTATATTCGTGTTAAGGACCTGCTGTTATTGGTGTAGGGCGCGTGTGCCACAGCTGAGGGCTGCAACTCTCCTACAGGGCTGACGTAGGGCACAGAGGCAATATTTCAAGGCAGATTGAATGACCTGCAAGTAGGGCAGTAGTGAATCGTATTCACTGTGGAAGGAAATAAGCTTAACTGATCGAGGTCAACCTCTCATGGTTGACGCTGCAGTTAGGGACGCTGGAATTGGTCTCATGTGGGAACGACACTTCTCTCATGCCCCAGATTTATACATGAACTAGCAGCAAAATATTCAAAAGGGACGTCGACTTGCGTCAAAAGACGCAAAAGGGACGTAGTTTACGAACAAAAGCGACCGTTTACGAACCGGGTACACCAAGTGCATAGTGCTCCTGACTGTCTGGGTTCGAATCCTTCTGGGGTGTGAAGTTTTCAATTGCATATTGGCTTGGGACCATTCAAGTTTGTTCGCATTTGTGTTGCTCACGTGGCCCCACAAAGTGACGGGATTCGATGAGATATTTATGCCCAAGCTTACCATCAAGTGCTGTCGGGTCGTTGGGGATGTTGCCTCGGCTCCCAATGACTTTTGTACAGTCACGGTTGGTCGAGTGGTTAACGAACCGGTACGTCATGTGCATAAGGCTCCTGGCTGTCTGGGTTCGAATCCTTCTGGAGTGTGGCGTTTTCAGATATATATACATATATATATATATATATATATATATATATATATATATATATATATATATATATATATATATATATTATATATATATATTATATATATTTTATAATTTGTGAGGGTACCACCTCTGGTGCCAATGTGGGGACCCATAGCCTCGGAGAAAAAAAAAAGTATTCAGAGGAGACCTTGTGGTTTCACACTGAACACTAATATTATCTTCTCCTACCACCCCCATTCTTTTGTATGTACACATATATATTTGTTTTATTTGAACTTTGTTACAAAAAGGAGTTACATATAGGTACAAAGATGGTTATCATAGGTGTCGAGTTCCTCCAGCTCCTCAGATGGCGGGCAGGAACCCTGATGCAGTGCGCATTTCCCCTCTGTATCGCCACGCTGAGGTGCTGGAAAAGAAAGCTGGCAGCTCTAGGGTCCCTTGTTGTTTCAATGAGCCTAGAACCCAGTTCCTTCAAAAAACTGGTAGCACTTTTACCCCAGGCGCCGAGTGTCTCAGAAGCAATGGGGACAAAATTGTGGTGGTGATCCAGTTCTCTGTACTTACGGGATTTGGCTGCTTCCCTGTGGGTGGCAGCGCCACCTGGTTGTGCACACTGAGGTCAATGTAGGTGTTAGCCAGGTTGATACGCACGTGTAGTCCCATACCAACTGCTTGCCATTCTTCCAGGGGTTCACTGTGATACCATCCGGGCGACCAATAAGAGCATCAGAGTTACGGCGTTAGGTAACGGGCTCTCTTTCAGCTGGGCATCCAGCTGTGGTGAGGCTCTTCTTGATGATGTCGTTAACTTCACTATGCCTCGAGTGCCAGCCCCCTGTGCTTTGGCAGAGTAGGCCATGGTGGCCGTACCTGTCAGCCACCCCCTCGCCGCAAATACACCTATAACTGGTGTGGATTGGGGCAGCAAGGCGTAGGGCCACAGCAATTCGGAGGGCGTGTGGTGTGAGACGCGTGCCAGTTGCCGACATTGGGGTTGCTAACAGGAAATCCCCTGCATGTGGGGCTGCTACTGCTGTGAGGCGAGCAATGTCGTGTTGTGTTGTTGCAGCACCCAGGCACTCTGCAGCAACTTGGTCTACAATGGGGCCATCCCACCTGGATTGCTTGGGGCTTTCGGGGATGGTGGTTGTGGTGATGGGCCTGCACGAGAGGCCCACTCTGTGGCACAGCGTGTAAAATTGGGATCATGTACACCTGCCAGCTGATGTAAGTGGGCAGGTAGAATTTCCTTTACAAGGTCGTCGGATGCCGATGAGGAGGACAGGAAGGCTGGAACAGCGATTTGCGTTGCTGTTCGAACTCCGAGGCCCCCAAGTCTTACGGAAGAGAGGCTTGTTTCCACTGTAGGTCATCAAGAGAGGTTAGGGCTTTTTCTAGCATTGATTTCAGTAACCGGTCATACTCACTTAGTTTTTGGCTACTGTAAGATGGTGAACACCTCAGAAAGTAGGTTAACCTGGGGAGGGACAGACATCTGGTGATGAGGTAGAGTGCATCATGAGCATCAATATCCTCAATCCTCCCATCCATCCTCTTAAGGTCGGCGATTTTCTTATCAGGACCTCATCGATGGCTTTCAACCCCAGGGGAGCTCCTAGGAGTGTGCTGTCTTCAGTTTAGTTTTATGGATATTTGGCAGAAGACCCTCTATATTCTCTCCACGATGCCCTGTTTGGAACATATTATTTCACATTTAGAATATTCACATTTCACACATATATATATATATATATATATATATATATATATATATATATATATATATATATATATAATATATATATATATATATATACATAATATATTAGTATATTTTGGTAGCAGTCTTTCCTGTAGACATATATTATTAAATATGACCGAAAAAGTAAGATTAATAATTCTAACACGAATTTTCTCGTTTTTCCTTATGTTTCTTTTTACTGGTGACGGTAAATGAAAAATCAATTCTCCAAAATTCATTTTATTTCTAGTCTGACGCGACACTTGAGCGCGTTTCGTAAAACTTATTACATTTTCAAAGACTTTAGTTTATCCACACACAACTTATGACTGAACTTATGGCTGAACAGCATTGGCTCTTATACCTGCATACCTGCATTTGGTGAGGTGATGTAGTACAATAGTGGGGTGAAAACAAACTTTCAACAAAACACAGAACACGAATAATGGATATAGATTTGCAGAAGTTGGGTACAAATAGAACTGCAGAAGGCCTATTGGCCCATATTTCTTGATGCTTCTATATTGGAGCGGAGTCTTGAAGTGGGTAGAATATAGTTGTGCGTCAATTGGCTGTTGATTGCTGGTGTTGACTTCTTGATGTGTAGTGCTACACATCACATCAAGACTACCATCAAGAAGTCAACACAGCACTACACATCAAGAAGTCACACCAGCATCAACAGCCAATTGACGCACAACTATATTCTACCCACTTCAAGACTCCGCTCCAATATAGAAGCATCAAGAAATATGGCCAATAGGCTTCTGCAGTTCTATTTGTACCCAACTTCTGCAAATCTATATCCATTATTCCGTGTTCTGTGTTTTTGTTGAAAGTTTGTTTTTCACCCCACTATTGTACTACATCACCTCACCCAAATGCAGGTATAAGAGCCAATGCTGTTCAGCCATAAGTTCAGTCATAAGTTGTGTGTGAATAAACTAAAGTCTTTGAAAATGTATAAGTTTTACGAAACGCGCTCAAGTGTCGCGTCAGACTAGAAATAAAAATGAATTTTGGAGAATTGATTTTTCATTTACCGTCACCAGTAAAAAGAAACATAAGGAAAATCGAGAAAATTCGTGTTAGAATTATTAATCTTACTTTTTCGGTCATATTTTAATAATATATATGTGTGTTTAGATCTCTCGTTGATTATAATGCTAGGCACCTAATTAACCTCCCGTCTCTGTGTTGACGAACTTGAAGTACAGTAGTATAGAATGAAGCCATGAGGATAATTCTTGGTGCCCCAAGATACACAAGAATCGCCAACATGAGGGAAAACTGAAGCTTCCAACCATACTAGAGAGAATCATGCAAATCAACACTACCTTTTGCCTTAAAGTCATGGGAGAACCTACATCTCTGCATTGCTCAGAGACAAA
>WNGS01165339.1:11882141-11894070 GCA_020271785.1 Procambarus virginalis
GCTATTTCACCCTGTCAGAGTAAAAGAGACAAATGTATGTGTAAGTATGTGGTGTGTATGTGTAGAATATGTGTGTGTAATGTCAGACCACGGAGGATAAAATGAAAGCAAGAATTTCCTTAAGTACTTTCGTATATTAATACATATTCAGAGGGAGTGATTATGTAACAGATCGAGATACTGGACATAATAGGCAAGAGAGAATGTGGAGTGAGGTGAGGTACAATACGTGGACACTGCAGACGGCCTATTGGCCCATCTGATGCAGCCCATTGGCCCATCTGATGCAACAAGCAACACACAGGTCAACAACTAGGTAATTATAGCATAAAATAGTAAATATATTCAATGAATTAGTGAGACAAATGTGTTCCAATGATCCTACTTAAATCGCCCATTAATTGATCTATTAAAAATGGATCTAATTATATAGACCACTGCTAATGTTCAAATTACTTTCTTTTGTGATCTGTATCAAAGCAGATTCAATTATGTTCTGTTATAGGTGCTTTTACAATTTGTTATTGAAGAAGCCATCTCCCAATCAATCTGGTGAGCATCTTCTGACAGATGAACAAACAAGGCATTAGACAATTGGCCATGTCTTACAGAGTATTTATGTTGTGATATTCTACATTTCAAATCTTTAGATGTTTGCCCAACATAAAACTTATTACAGTCTTTACAAGTATTTTATAAATGACACAATTATCACTACGAGGGCTGTTCCTAACTAATAGCTTACCAACAGTGTTTCATAGCTAAACATTACATGTATATTAAAAGTTTCAAGGCCTTGACAATATTCTCAAACCCAGAAAAATATGGTAAACATAACACATTCTTTGGGCGAATTCTTTCACTGCATATATTATTATAATATGTACGACGTGCTTTGTTACGGCAAACTTCCAAAAACTCAGTGGGTAACAAAGCTTGAGACCAATCGAATCAATATCTTAAACTCTTCGTCTAAGAATTCTGGACTCACAACTCGAAGAGCTCTTAGATGCATTGAAGAAAAAATCGACTTTTTCACATTGTATCTATGCCCTGAAAAATAATGAACATAAGATAAATTATTCGTAGGTTTTCTGTAGACACTAAACTTCAGTGAAGAATCTTCCTATGAATAAGATCATCTAAGAATGGCAAACATTTATCAATTTCAGTCTCCATAGTAAATTTTATAGTGACTTGGTCATTAAGTTTGGCTACAAATTCATCTGTGTTTACATCTGAAGGCCATATACATAAGATATCATCAACATATCTAAACCATGGAATGATTCTAGGAGTTTATTTTGAGACAAATTTCTTTTCGAAGAATTCCATGTACAAGACGTCCAAAATATCATTTCATAAGAAAAATTATTGAAACATATAAAATTCAGGAAAACTTGGCTTATTAGGCAAATCGGGCCTTGCATAGGCCCGTTTAAGAATATTGATTCGATTGGTCTCAAGCTTTGTTACCCACTGAGTTTTTGGAAGTTTGCCGTAACAAAGCACGGCGTACATATTATAATAATATATGCAGTGAAAGAATTCGCCCAAAGAATGTGTTATGTTTACCATATTTCTCTGGGTTTGAGAATATTGTCAAGGCCTTGAAACTTTTTAATATACATGTAATGTTTAGCTACGAAAACACTGTTGGTAAGCTATTAGTTAGGAACAGCCCTCGTAGTGATAATTGAGTCATTTATAAAATACCTTGTAAAGACTGTAATAAGTTCTATGTTGGGCAAACATCTAAAGATTTGAAATGTAGAATATCACAACATAAATACTCTGTAAGACATGGCCAATTGTCTAATGCCTTGTTTGTTCATCTGTCAGAAGATGCTCACCAGATTGATTGGGAGATGGCTTCTTCAATAACAAATTGTAAAAGCACCTATAACAGAAACATAATTGAATCTGCTTTGATACAGATCACAAAAGAAAGTAATTTGAACATTAGCAGTGGTCTATATAATTTAGATCCATTTTTAATAGATCAATTAAAGGCGATTTAAGTAGGATCATTGGAACACATTTGTCTCACTAATTCATTGAATATATTTACTATTTTATGCTATAATTACCTAGTTTTGACCTGTGTGTGCTTGTTGCATCAGATGGGCCAATCGGCTGCATCAGATGGGCCAATCGGCTGCATCAGATGGGCCAATCGCTGCATCAGATGGGCCAATCGGCTGCATCAGATGGGCCAATAGGCCGTCTGCAGTGTCCACGTATTGTACCTCACCTCACTCCACCATTCTCTCTTGCCTGTCACTATGGCGGTGTGTCCACTCACAGGATGAGTGGCACTGCCCAATACTGTCACTATGGCGGTGTGTCCGTCACAGGCCGAGTGACGCTGCCCAATACTGTCACTATGGCGGGTGTCCACTCACAGGATGAGTGGCGCTGCCCAATACTGTCACTATGGCGGTGTGTCCACTCACAGGATGAGTGGCGCTGCCCAATACTGTCACTATGGCGGTGTGTCCACTCACAGGCTGAGTGGCGCTGCCCAATACTGTCACTATGGCGGTGTGTGCACTCACAGGCTGAGTGGCGCTGCCCAATACTGTCACTATGGCGGTGTGTCCACTCACAGGATGAGTGATGCTGCCCAATACTGTCACTATGGCGGTGTGTCCACTCACAGGCTGAGTGACGCTGCCCAATACTGTCACTATGGCGGTGTGTCCACTCACAGGATGAGTGGCGCTGCCCAATACTGTCACTATGGCGGTGTGTCCACTCGCAGGATGAGTGGTGCTGCCCAATACTGTCACTATGGCGGTGGCCACTCACAGGCTGAGTGGCGCTGCCCAATACTGTCACTATGGCGGTGTGTCCACTCGCAGGATGAGTGGCGCTGCCCAATACTGTCACTATGGCGGTGTGTCACTCACAGGATGAGTGGCGCTGCCCAATACTGTCACTATGGCGGTGTGGCCACTCACAGGATGAGTGGCGCTGCCCAATACTGTCACTATGGCGGTGTGGTCCACTCACAGGCTGAGTGGCGCTGCCCAATACTGTCACTATGGCGGTGTGTCCACTCACAGGCTGAGTGGCGCTGCCCAATAAACTCGCCCCTCGGGGCAAAATTAAAATATTTATATGTAATGAGGTGGTGAGAGGTAATGATAGGAGAGATGTGATGAGGGAGAGAGGTAATGAGGGGATGAGGTAGTGTGGCTAGAGAGGCACTTACCTATCTGTACTTACTTATCAGTGACTAGAGGAGAGTGAGGTCTAGCTCTTATGCTCGCCCACTATCTTGTTGTACCTGTTGCGTTATAATTTAAATATTCCGACGTTGAAATCCTTTGTCGCATCTGACCTTAAGTTGCAGATGGCTCCCAGAACTTCCTCTTCCAGTGCAATCATTGACCACCCGTACAGGCTGGGAATATTTCCTTACATGCCTTTGGTTTATTCGTGTTTTCAGCTTCGCTTGTGTTTCTTGTTCTATTTTCTCTCAACATAAAGAATATATTTTTGTCCACCTTGTCTATTTCCCTCAGTATCTTGTATGTTGTGATCATATCCTCTCTGTTCCTTCTGTCCTCTAGGGTTGTGAGATCTAGTTTCATTAGCCTATCTTCGTAACTAAACCCTCTCAGCTCTGGCACCAATATTGCTACAAACCTGTATTTTTTTCGATTTTGGTCTTATGCTTCACAAAGTGTGAGGTTCCATGACAGTGGAACCATGGAACCAATATTGCAGATATGTTAAACCAATGTTAGACCAATATTGCAGTATTGGTCCAACAAATATTGTGTAGGATGTCTTGAAGAGGTCCTGATTCAGGTTTCTAAACTATGTTTTTATATTTGCTAGCGTCCCACGTGCTGCCGAAGTTCTTCTGTTTATGTGTTCCTCCGGTGTGAGTGTCAGTTTGATCTACTCTCAAATCTTCTTTAATTCTGATTACTGTAGTTGCCTTCCCCTTATGGTGATGAGGGTAGAAAGGCAGCGAGGAAAGGGAGATAATCTGGAGAGAGGCATTAGGGAAGTTTTTTTTTTTTTGCTGGATATTCCTGGGCGGACCCCAAGCCTCTGCCTGGCTTGGGAAATGTCATCACTGCAGCAGTGTTGACATTTCCTCTCATCTTCTGGAACCGTAAGCCCATTTCTCATGCACATGGGTCTGTGGAAGAAAAAAAATGATTGTCCAAGCCTGATGCGATTTAAGTACACTTCTCTTTTTCTAGTGCTCCCTTTCATCAAAATAAGTTGGTTGAGTTCTTGTACCAACCCGCAGATCCTGGGGTTACAGCTGCTGTGTTGTGGTCACTGTACATCTTCTGCTTTGCTTTGTCTAATAATTTGCCTACTCTGTGATACACTCTGCGGTATGCAAATGTCTATATTTCTACTCTTAGTTGAAAGTTTTGCAGGTTCATCTGCAATGTCATTCCCGAGTATTCCTACGTGACTTGGCACTCAGTTGATCAGTATCTGACGACCTTTGAGTGTCTGCATTAATGCTCTGACATTTGTGATCAGATGGATGTTGTCACGCATGTGTTCTTGTTGCAAGGTTTCCATTGCAATTCTCGAACCTGCATGTATGATAAGGTGTTGTCGGTGTTCAGCAAGAGCATGTTCCAAAGCCTTTTGAATGGCTAGCATCTCTGTTTGTAAAGTTGAACATCCATTTGAGTCTCCAACTAACTACAGAATTTCCTGTCTTAACTGCAGTTCCGGATTCTTATTTCTGGTGATCTAGTGATCCGTATGTGAAGGCGTCAGACACTTAAGTTTGCTTCTATATTCATCTATGCAATGGTGCGTAGCAGATGGGGATTAGTCTGATTCTATTTTAATCTTCAAGTCTGCTGGCAGCGTATCCCAAGGGCCTTGCATAACCAAGTCTGCATGTATTTCCTCGACACCCCCGTCACTGGGGGGAGAGGTGGTGAGGGGGAGACAGGTGGGAAGGGGGGAGAGGGACTGGAAAGGACAGGACTTCCGATAACAATTCGTGGTGAGCTAGTAGACAGGAACATGGTGAGCTAGTAGACAGGAACGTGGTGAGCTAGTAGACAGGAACGTGGTGAGCTAGTAGACAGTAACATGGTGAGCTAGTAGACAGGAACGTGGTGAGCTAGTAGACAGTAACGTGGTGAGCAAGTAGACAGGAACGTGGTGAGCTAGTAGACAGGAACGTGGTGAGCTAGTAGACAGGAACATGGTGAGTTAGTAGACAGGAACGTGGTGAGCTAGTAGACAGTAACGTGGTGAGCAAGTAGACAGGAACGTGGTGAGCTAGTAGACAGGAACGTGGTGAGCTAGTAGACAGGAACATGGTGAGCTAGTAGACAGGAACGTGGTGAGCTAGTAGACAGGAACGTGGTCAACTAGTAGACAATATAAAGGCAATATTGATCACAGCCTCATAATGACGGAATACCAGTTTCTACATAAATGCTTAGCTAAATGAATTGTGGGGTTCAGTCCCTGAGCCCATTATATGCCTCTGTAACCCTTTCCACTACCGCCCACAAGATGGGTATGGGGTACATAATAGATGAACGAAACTAACTAACTAAAACCCTCTACCCTGTGCTATTGGGATTATTGCTTTAGAATTCATAAGCGGATTCAACAATTTAAATGATTTAATGAATGGAATTAGCAGTAAAAGACCTCTAGTGCAAGTTCTCCAGGTCAACAATGTCTCCAGCTTCGAATGGGGGGCTGTTTGTGTACAACAATACTCCTCCCTAGACAGCTTTAGTGTCTTAAAAAGTATTATCATTGGTCTGGCATCTCTTGTTTGAGGGGGTTCATTTAAACCAATCTGTCATTTTCCTTTCAGCCGTGACAGCTACATTCCATTGCCTGTGTGTCTCAATGTCCTATCACTACGCAACGTCCAGTATATACATGAGAAAGAATAGGAATATTTACATTGTAAAAAAAATGTAGGGATATTTAAACAATGTTTGGAAAAAAACGGAAACTGAATACATAGATCATTATTATACCTACAGTCATACTAGGTATGATAATATAAATTCATGCACTTACTGTGGAAGCCACAAAGAGCCTGAGGCCAGATTCGCGAAAGAACTTACGCAAGCACTTACGAACGTGTACATCTTTCCTCAATCTTTGACGGTTTTGGTTACATTTATTAAACAGTTTACAAGCATGTAAACTTCCCAATCAACTGTTGTTATTGTTATAAACAGCCTCCTGGTGCTTCGGAACTCATAAACTCTTTAATAATTGGAAACAAAGCCGCCAAAGATTGAGAAAAGATGTACAGGTTCGTAAGTGCCTTCGTGAATCTGGCCCCTGAACCTGAATATGCACTATGGGAGACAGTAGAAACCTATATATTTGTCATAGAAGACGTAAACGCTTACTACGAGAGTAGAAATGCATTATTATAGGTTAAACAATCTTAATATTTAGCATTAGATACATAGTATATGATTATACACTTCAAATGGGAGTACGCCATGGGGTGTACACCTGCCATGGGGTGTACACCTGTCATGGGGTGTACATCTGTCATGGAGTGTACATCTGTCATGGGGTGTACACCTGCCATGGGGTGTACACCTGCCGTGGGGTGTACACCTGTCATGGGGTGTACACCTGCCATGGGGTGTACACCTGTCATGGAGTGTTCACCTGTCATGGGGTGTACACCTGTCATGGGGTGTACACCTGTCATGGGGTGTACATCTGTCATGGGGTGTACACCTGTCATGGGGTGTACACCTGTCATGGAGTGTTCACCTGTCATGGAGTGTACACCTGCCATGGAGTGTACACCTGCCATGGGGTGTGTACACCTGCCATGGAGTGTACACCTGCCATGGAGTGTACACCTGCCATGGGGCGTACACCTGCCATGGGGCGTACACCTGCCATGGGGTGTACTGAGATGAACCAGTGAAAATGGCAGCCAGGATGGTCCCATTAATTCTGCTAACTCTCACTTATTCCAGCTGCCAAAGGTGCTGTTGTTGCCAGCTATGTTGGCCGGGGAGGCCAGACCCACCTCTTGCGTCACCCGCACCTGGCCTCCCGCTGCTGGTAAACAAACGTCACGTGGCCTCCCGCTGCTGGTAAACAAACGTCACGTGGCCTCCCGCTGCTGGTAAACAAACGTCACGTGGCCTCCCGCTGCTGCTGGTAAACAAACGTCACGTGGCTTCCCGCTGCTGCTGGTAAACAAACGTCACGTGGCCTCCCGCTGCTGCTGGTAAACAAACGTCACGTGGCCTCCCGCTGCTGGTAAACAAACGTCACGTGGCCTCCCGCTGCTGCTGGTAAACAAACGTCACGTGGCTTCCCGCTGCTGCTGGTAAACAAACGTCACGTGGCCTCCCGCTGCTGCTGGTAAACAAACGTCACGTGGCCTCCCGCTGCTGCTGGTAAACAAACGTCACGTGGCCTCCCGCTGCTGCTGGTAAACAAACGTCACGTGGCCTCCCGCTGCTGCTGGTAAACAAACGTCACGTGGCCTCCCGCTGCTGCTGGTAAACAAACGTCACGTGGCCTCCCGCTGCTGCTGGTAAACAAACGTCACGTGGCCTCCCGCTGCTGCTGGTAAACAAACGTCACGTGGCCTCCCGCTGCTGCTGGTAAACAAACGTCACGTGGCCTCCCGCTGGTAGTAAACAAACGTCACGTAGCCTCCCGCTGGTAGTAAACAAACGTCACATGGCCTCCCGCTGCTGGTAAACAAACGTCACGTGGCCTCCCGCTGCTGGTAAGTATTAATCCAAGTGTATGGTTCCGTAAGTATTAGTCCAAGTGTATGGTTCTGTAAGTATTAGTCTAAGTGTATGGTTCCGTAAGTATTAATTCAAGTGTATGGTTCCGTAAGTATTAGTCCAAGTGTATGATTCCGTAAGTATTAGTCCAGTGTATGGTTCCGTAAGTATTAGTCCAAGTGTATGGTTCCGTAAGTATTAATCCAAATGTATGGTTCCGTAAGTATTAGTCCAAGTGTATGGTTCCGTAAGTATTAGTCCAAGTGTATGATTCCGTAAATATTAGTCCAGTGTATGGTTCCGTAAGTATTAGTCCAAGTGTATGGTTCCGTAAGTATTAATCCAAGTGTATGGTTCCGTAAGTATTAGTCCAAGTGTATGGTTCCGTAAGTATTAATCCAAGAAACATAATTGGGTATATCTGTTCATCAACAAACTAAACAAACCCACGTGGTCTTATCAGTGATAAACAAACCCACGTGGTCTTATCAGTGATCAACAAACCCACGTGGTCTTATCAGTGATAAACAAACACCACGTAAAAACCTGGTCACCTTGGTTGTGGGTCGGGCTGGTGAATGGCCGGATATGACAGCAGCAAGAGGACTCCAAGCACAGACCAGTAGATCAGAGGCAAGGTTGGCAGGCGTGGGAAGGTGGGGTGTGGGGAGGTGGGGTGTGGCGAGGTGGGGTGTGGCGTGGTGGGGTGTGGGAAGGTGGGGTGTGGGGAGGTGGGGTGTGGCGAGGTGGGGTGTGGCGAGGTGGGGTGTGGGAAGGTGTGACCGGTGTGCGGGAGAGTTGCATTATACGAAGGGCAAGGCTGGTTGGTGGGAGAGTATTGGGGGCTGGTAGCTAGGGTAATGGCTTGCATCATTGCCACTTGACCGTGTTGGGTGGATGGGTGGTGGAGGGGGGCTGTGCAGGATGCAAGTCATCAACCTCGATCATTCATATCCATTTAAACCTCCAATCTTCTCTGGGTCTAGTAAGTGACTGCACAGTACTCGGCGTGGTGGGGGAAGTGAACGTCAGCGCAGCCCATTCTCCAAACAAAGACCCAATAGTGATTCCAGCCACACGCCAAACCCCCTGGGGCCAGATTCACGAAAGCACTTACGAACCTGTACATCTTTTCTCAATCTTTGGCGGCTTTGTTTCCAATTATTAAACAGTTAATGAGCTCAGAAGCACCAGGAGGCTGTTTATAACAATAACAAGAGTTGATTGGGAAGTTTTCATGCTTGTAAACTGTTTAATAAATGTAACCAAAGCCGTCAAAGATTGAGGAAAGATGTACACGTTCGTAAGTATTTGCGTAAGTGCTTTCGTGAATCTGGCCCCTACTCAAGACTCTCCGACTCATAACTGATTTCGTTCAAACACTTCCGGAACAAGTGCTTCACTGACGAATTTTGATCGAACCACAACGCTGTAAATGCTTCACCCACGTACTACAAATACAAATCTAAACACCTAACCTAACTTACTATATATGCACAATATGCTATTATATTATAATATTAATTTATATTTGAGAAAATTCCCGTTTTGAATGAACAGCATGTTAAAATTTATGAATGCGTCTGATGGGTCGACCGCTGGATGTAATGGACTTGAGTCGAGGACGGGATGCGTCAGCGTCACTCATCCTGCGAGTGACCACACTGCCATAGTGACAGTATTAGGCAGCGTCACTCATCCTGTGAGTGACCACACTGCCATAGTGACAGTATTGGGCAGCTTCACTCATTCTGTGAGTGACCACACTGCCATAGTGATGTAACACCTCTAAATTGTAACACCACTATATACATAAATTAATAAATATGAACATATTAATGTAACCCTGACATATAGCACCGGAACCAAAAGGTACCCTTCCAACAAGGAGATGCTACACAGGATTAAAAGACGCTGCCACCATCTGCCTTATCCATTTACTATATCAAGCAACGAGGCAAGAAACATTGCTTGACTTGGAGAGAGTACTCTTTCTTTAACTGTCAATATTTATGGGACGGTTGTTAGCCAATTATATTAGAAGCTACGGGGATTCAACAATTGATACAGATGGGAAGTTTAACATGAGTTTATTGAGAACAAATTATGTAATTCACTACTTATAAAATACTACTTTACCACTGGCAACTGTTACGGGATCCAGACATGGAAACGTATCAAAGATCACTCACATTACCTTAAAACCACTCTCTGCCTCTCAGTCAGCCGGATTCACTCTGTCTCCTGGGGCTTGCCTGATGACCTGCAGCCCTGACCTGCAGCCTCACACACTCTCCGACACTCCAGCACTGCCTCTCCCTTCTGACTATCATACAGGGGTATATATACAATTGAATCAGAAGGGGGGGCGTTTTACACTGTTGTGGGAACGTCTGGTGTGGACCTGTTCCCAGCTGATTCAGCCAACTTGGTCAGCACATCAGGGCATCAGCTGTAACATGACGTACGAAAAAGCAATCAAAATGTATCATTAATATTTCAATTAACTCTAGCTGAATCTGAGGTTACAGGCTTCTTACCCGGACGTTCCCATGGTGAGTCATGGCTGTATTCTCCCGGCGTTACAGTGACAGTATCGGGCAGCGTCACTCATCCTGTGAGTGACCACACCGCCATAGTGACAGTATTGGGTAGCGTCACTCATCCTGTGATTCTGCAACTCCGCTACTCAACTGTTGTTTCTATTCTATATCTCCATGGATATTTGTATCCAAGACGGATTCTCGCTATTACTGATTCTCTCCCGCGTCCTCCTCCTCTTCGTTCATAATGATTGGGATTGCCAGCTGCAACCATGTTGTACCATCGTACAGATTCACTGGTTTGTTATTCTATTCTCCTTTCCTCAGTTACCTTGTCATGGTGATGCTATCTAAAATAATTAGATAAGCCAAAACTAAATACTACGAAGATAAATTTACCCAAATAAAGAGCAACATTAAAAAAACTTGGAGCACAATTTCACAAATATTGGGATCAAAGAAGTTTTTAAATAACAAACCAACACTCCTGTCCAATAACGATGGTCAGCTTTAAGCCTCTGATTCTGCTATTGAGTTCAATAGGCTCTTCTCTTCCATTGGGTCATCCCTTGCAAATGACATTCCATATTCCAGTACTGATGTTAAGGACTATCTTACAGGTAACTATTCACAGTCTCTGTACCTAACGCCTGCAAATTCCACTGATGTTAATGAGATAATCCTTTCCCTTAAAACCAAGTCTAGTGCCCTTGAGAAGATACCAACTTTAATTTACAAAAAAGCCTCCAGATCTTTAGCCCCTGCTATTGCATTGCTCGTCAACAAGTCACTTGAACTCCAAACCTTTCCAGATATTCTAAAAAAGCGAGAGTAACTCCTGTCCACAAATGTGGTGATCTCACAGATGTTGACAACTAGAGACCTATATCAATCCTGCCTAACTTGTCAAAAATATTTGAAAAACTAATCTACAAGCAGCTTTACTCTTATCTAGCCAAACACAATATACTTAGCTCTTGGCAATATGGCTTCAGACCCCAAAAAAGCACTAACGATGCACTTATTAGTATGATTAACTTGATACATGCAGCTCTTGATAAAAATGAGTTCCCTGTTGGGATATTTGTGGACCTGCGTAAGGCTTTTGACACTGTCAACCACCAAAACCTTCTTCTTAAATTACATCATTATGGAGTCAGAGGACACTCCCTGCAATACCTCAAATCTTACCTTACTGACAGGCTCCAGTATGTTTCTGTGAATAATTCAATTTCTCCCACCCTACCCATCAACATTGGTGTTCCTCAGGGCAGCATACTTGGCCCTCTCCTCTTTCTCATCTACATTAATGACCTTCCAAATGCCTCCTGACACCTCAAACCAATTCTATTTGTTGACGACACAACCTTCATTACTCCAGTCCTGACCCCCTTGCTCTAAATGCCACCATTGAATACTGAGCTAAATAAAGTCCATCTTTGCTAACTGCCAACAAACTCACCCTTAACATTCCCAAAACTTTCTATATTCTGTTTGCAATAAATCCTCTAATCAAATAAATCTCAGGATAAACAATACCCAAATTTGTAACAAATAGATGGCAAATTCCTTGGCGTTCTCATTGACCACAGCTGAATTTCCAGGGACACATTCTAAATATATCAAAAAGTTCAAAAA
>WNGS01165339.1:11932609-11942800 GCA_020271785.1 Procambarus virginalis
GCATGTCTTTGCACCTTTTCCAGTTTGTTGATGTGCTTCTTAAGATATGGGCACCAAACAGCTGCAATATTCTAGCTTTGGCCTAACAAGTCTGAACAATTTCTTTAGTATATCGCCATCCATGTATTTAAACGCAATTCTGAAGTTGGAAAGTGGCATAGGCTCCTCGCACAATATTCTTATGTGGTCCTCAGGTGAAGTTTTCTATCCTAGAACCACCCCGTAATCTCGTTCTTTATTCAGAATTCTTTAAAATTTCTCACATAAAGTATATAGGCTTTGTGGGGTCTATGTTCTCCTATTCCACACCATAACATGGCATTAATTAACATAAACTTCCATTTGTCCAATGGCGCTCCATGATACTTATTTTTCCGTAACATCTTGAAGTGGCATGACAATCATCTAAGTTTCTTATCCTTCCTAGTATCTTAGGACATCATCAGCAAACATAGTCATATAATTCTGTATACCAACTGGTAGTACTCATTTATTAACAATAATACTCACTGGTGCACAGATCACTGACCCTGTGGTACTCCGCTTGTTGAGCATTTCTCCAGTCCGATACATTGCCGTCTGGATCACTGCCACTCTTTTTCTATCAGTCAGAAATTTTTCATCCATGTTAGAAGCTTACCTGTCACCCTCCAATATTTTCCAGTTTCCAGAACAACCTCTTATGTGGAACTCTTCGAAAGCCTTTTTTAGGTACAGATAGATGGCAGTCAACCCAACCTCTCTATTCCTGTAATATCTCGGTTGCTCGGTCATAGAAACTGAGTAAATTGTATACAGGATCTTCCAGATCGAAAACCATACTGTCTGTCTGATATTTATCATTTCTACTCCAGGTTTTCTTCCCATTTAGTTTTAATTATTTTTTCCAATATTTGACTATTACACTTGTCATTGATACCTGGTCTATAGTTAGGGGGTCTTCCCTGCTTCCATCTTTTGTAGAATTGGAACTATGTTAGCCTTTTTCCAACCACTTGACCATCACGACCGGACATAAGGAAGTGATAGCCGAGGCTATATGAACCACTTCCCCGCCGGCACTCGGATGGTAATCTTGGGCATAGCATTTTATCAAATCACCTCATTTTTTGGGGCAACACGTGAGGAACACAAATGCAAACAGGCCTGAATGGTCCCCAGGACTAGATACAACTGAAAACTCACACCCCAGAAGTGACTCGAACCCATACTCCCAGGAGCAACGCAACTGGTATGTACAGGGACGCTTTAAACCACTTGACCATCACGACCGGACATAAGGAAGTGATAGCCGAGGCTATATGAACCATTTCCACGCCGGCACTTGGATGGTCATCTTGGGCATAGCATTTTATCAAATCACCTCATTTGTACCCCGCCCTGCCCTGGTGACTCTCTATTACTCCCTCATCTATCCATATCTCAACTATGGTATTTGTGCTTGGGGTTCTACTACCCAAATCATTTACGTCCTCTAATTACTCAACACAAAGCTCCTATTAGGACAATATCCAACTCTGGCCCCAGACATCACTCGGTACCCCTACTCAAATCTCTGAATATGTTAGATATTAAGTCACTGCACATTCTCTCGTGTATCATACATATATAAAACGCTGAACTGTAATGCCAATCCTGACCTCAAAAGCTTCATTGAAAGCTGTAACAGAACCCATGAGCACCACACCAGAAATAAATACAGTTTTGATATTCCAAGAGTACGACTTAATCAAACTAGAAATGCTCTACAAGTCAAGGGACCCAGAATGTGGAATGACCTTCCCAACCATGTTAAAGACTGTACCTCTCTCAACCAGTTTAAGATTAAAACTAAACACTACCTGATAAACTCCCTGTAACCTACCTTACCCCTCTATTGTCAACCCATGTCTTATTTTTTTTTTTTTATTCAACGCTGTTTGTCTACATATTGTATTTGTGCTGCTTTTCAGTCATGTTCCCCCCTTTTTTTGTACCTTTATTTGTATCTGTTCTCAAAACTTTTTATTCTTTTTGCTCAATTAATATTAAGTTTTAGATATTAATGTTTTCTTGCCCGAAACGCATTGCGTAATAGTGGCTTTAGACATTGTATGTACTAGCTCTATCTATAAATCGATCCACTTATGTAAAATCTCTTTATGTATGTACCTTTCCTGAATAAACATATTTATATTTATTTATTTATTTATATTTTTTGGGGCAACACGTTTGCATTTGTGTTCCTCACGTGTTGCCCCCAAAAATGAGGTGATTTGATAAAATGCTTTGCCCAAGATAACCATCCAAGTGCCGGCGGGGAAGTGGTTCATATAGCTCAGGCTATCACTTCCTTATATCCGGTCGTGATGGTCAAGTGGTTTAAGGCGTCCCTGTACATACCAGTTGCGTTGCTCCTGGGAGTATGGTTCGAGTCACTTCTGGGGTGTGAGTTTTCATTCATTCATATATATATATATATATTATATATATATATATATATATATATATATATATATTGATTTTAGTCTTTTATGATGAAGATATGTTAATGCGAATGAAAAGCAAATTATCAGACTGAGTATTGCAACACTTAATGATTTTCATAGACGGAATTAGTATTGCTTCTGTGCAATTCAACTTTATATTGTATGAAATCCAGTGTCATTGAACTTCAAAATATCGAAGATTCGCATGACTAATAAAATAGAAGAATAAATAAAGAATTGTTAAATGAATAGGTTATTAAATGAATTTACTTGAGTATATAAAAAAAATATATATATGATATTGACCAAGGTCGAGAAATTTAACTTTGAATAGCGCGCCGGGTCTCGACTCTGCCTCCTATCTCACAGTCTTTAGTGTTATTTATATAATTTTATCTACCAATATTAAATAGTGATCTTTTATTAAAATTTTACCCAGACGTAAATTAAATTGATCAATGTTATGGCATATCTGATTAATATTGATTAATCAATAATAATGTTTCGATAGAAGAGCACGACAATGATAATATTGGAACTTGTTGTCATCAAGGATGTGAAAATGGCAGAAGGAGGAGCACAGAATGTGTTGTGTCGGTAAGTATTCCTTCACTCTTTAGACCCGGGGAGGGATTGGAGGAATTCATTGATGGCATGATGAGGGAGCGCAGAGATGGTTGTGGGTGTGCAGGAATAATGACGACGCGCCTATGGGTTACCTATTGACAAAGGGGGGTAATGAACAACGGTCAATTAAAAGCGAAAATATTTAACTAGTCAGGAAAAGTGTTTACTCATTTATCACTTAGAATGTTGGTCACTTAACTTGGGAGTGTGCAAGTGTGGTGCTGAAATGGCATGTGCTTGTTATAAGACACGAGTGGGGACGACTTTTATTTATAATTACCTCGTTAGGACATTTATTTTGAATGGGAGATTTATAAGGCTAACGAGGTCCGAGGACTGAATGCTTGTCACTTCTTTGGTATATAGATTTTGAACGGCTTGATCTCAGTAGAAGAAAAAATGGTGGCGAGTCAGCCAAGACGCCACTAAATCAAATCTAATTTTGTGTAACAGTTTTGCATAACGTATTCATGCTTAACCTAATGCTAATTGATTTATTGCATTAACCTAAGAATGTTTGCAAGGTGGGGCTAGGAGCCTAGCTCAACCCTGCAAGCACATCTAGGTGAGTGTACACATTTAAACCTGTACACTACACAAAATTCTGTGTATATTTTTTTAGAGTACCCACATGAGCCACAGGGACATTAGAAAGAACATTTTCAGTTTCAGAGTAGTTAGCAGGTGGAATGCATTAGGCAGTGATGTGGTGGAGGCTGACTCCATACATAGTTTCAAATGTAGATATGATAGAGCCCAGTAGGCTCAGGAATATGTACACCTGTTGATTGACGATTGAGAGGTCGGACCAAAGAGCCAAAGCTCAACCCCCACAAGCACAACTAGGTGAGTATGTGAGAGTGGTGGGAAAGGGGGGGGCAGAGGCTTCTTGTCTCTGACAAAACAAATTATTATTAATTATTATGGTTGAATTACACACACTTAATATTTCTAAAAATATATTCATTATATAACAGTGCAATGTACAGAGTGAGAGTGTAACTGACCCAACTACAGCTGTCCAAGATATGTTAACATCTTGCTCCTATATTTATTTATAAATAAATAAAAAAAATAAATATATTTACAGTGGCACCTCGACATACGATTGCCCCTACTTACGATAATTTCGAGTTGCGATGTAAATTTCATCGAAAAATGCGACTCGACATCCGATGGTGTCGTCGACTTTCGATATTTGTTGGTACACGTTTGGGTCGACCGAGCGCGTGGTTCCCAGTCACGCTGCCGACCTGCCTCAGTTTACTACAGCTGCCCGCTTAGTGACGATCGCGCCTATAAGAAATTCCGCTTTTGTGGTGATTTTTTTGCATTTTGAACATTAAAGTAATTATTATATATCACGCCATGAGTCCCAGGAAAGTCAGTAGTAAGGCTCAACATATGAGATCCCATATAAGGATGACCATAGAGCAGAAACAAGAGTACAGAATATGTCTTCCTCAACAATTAAGAAAATGTGTGCAGCATGGGAAGAATTGCAAACCTTTGCTGAAACGACTCACCCAAATGAAGCTGCAGTAGGTCGTTGCCTTAACCTATTCAATGACACTGTGATGCATCATTACAGACAAATGTTAAAATGCAGGGAAAAACAAATGTCTCTTGACAAATTTGTAGTGAGACAAACAAGCACTGAACCACAACCAGGTCCTAGTGGTATTTAAGCAAAACGTAGGAGAGAGAGTACCCCAGAGAAAACATCACTGCTTGATGTGTTAATGGAAGGGGACTCCCCTTCCAAACAGGAACAACTCTCTTCCTCCCCCTCATCACCATCTTCCATATGCCATCAAGAG
The DNA here is from genome assembly GCA_020271785.1 of Procambarus virginalis. Taxonomy (NCBI): domain Eukaryota; kingdom Metazoa; phylum Arthropoda; class Malacostraca; order Decapoda; family Cambaridae; genus Procambarus; species Procambarus virginalis. The sequence continues at coordinate 11,937,525 of WNGS01165339.1, forward strand.
CCCTCCATAAAGGTAAGAGACACTTTGGTACTGTATTGTTGTTAGAAAAAAACATTGTATTCAGTATAAAATGTATTTGTATGTTATATAACACTTTAGCGCACCCAGCGCGCCACCCCTTAACTATGCAATTTGGGTCCCAGCGTTTCACGGGAGCGCGCGTTAATTCTGAAAAGTGTATACTCTCTTCAACTTTGTCACCTCAATTCTCGTCCTACGAGATTAAATTTGGTATCATTGTGTTCGCAATAGAATTCTCTACAGCACTAAATGCATATAAACTCCAAAAGCCCGGCTAATTACCCACAGCAAACGGAGAAAGTGCAAACGAGTTACCCAGGAGCACGCAAAAGCGATAAAATGTGTTCACTCTTTTCACTCTAGTCACCTCAATTTTCGTACACACACTGGGGTACACACTCTGGCATGTTTTGCCTACATACCACTAGGACCTGCTTGTAGCTCACTGCTTGCTTGTCTTACTAAGAATCTGTCTAAAGACACTTGTTTTTCCCTACATTTTAACACTTGTCTGTAGTAAGACATCATATTGTCATTTAAAAGGTCAATGCAAAGGCCTGCTACAGCTTTATCTGAGTGAGTTTTTTCAATCAAACTTTGTAGTTCTTCCCATACTTCACACATTTTCTTAACGAGGAAAGGACATCCTCTACTCACAACTATTTTCTTAGGTTGAACCTTACCACTGGCTTTCTTGGGACCCATTGCGAGATATATAACAACAACTTTTATGGTTAATTGGCCAAATATCCAACAAAACACTGTAAATCCTGGTGAAGAATTGAGGTGGGATAGTCACTGGGGGCGAGGTGCTAGTAAACTGAGTGGCGGTCGCCGTGCCACCACACGCTAGTTGGCCCCTACGTGTATCATCACTCTCGTATCCTGAGACAACCCTCGTATCCCGATACAAATTTTCCGAGTAAATCCTGCTCGTAACTCGAAAAACTTGTAACCAGGGGCCCTCGTAAACAGAGGTACCACTGTATATATATACGTACAAGAGTGCTTACATTCTCGTACAGCCACTAGCATGCATAGCGTTTCGGGGAAGTCCTTAATCCTAATTTTCTCATACACATCCCCAGGAAACAGCCCCTAGCAGCTCTCTAACTCCCAGGTACCTATTTAGTGCTAGGTGAACAGAACATCAGGGTGAAAGAAACTATGCCCGTTTGTTTCTGCCTCCATCGGGAATCAAACCTGGACCCTTAGGACTACGAACGCCGAGTACTGTCCACTCGGCCGTCGGGCCCCAGACGTTTACGTATAAACGTATTACGGCCCTGTATATGTTTACCACCTGCGCACATTAACTCCTGTAATGACTAAGAAATCTGCTAAAGAGCTAAAAATATGGAAGTCTGATATTTGCTTTACTATCCACTGACAAATATTAACATGTATTGCCAAAAATGTATGTCTGTATCTGTGTGACTTATATACTTTCTCTTCTGTAGTATTAACTGCGCCTGATAGCTGAGCGGACAGCGCTTCGGATTCGTAGTCCTGAGGTTCCGGGTTTGATTCCCGGTGGAGGCGGAGACAAATGGGCAAAATGTTTCTTTCACTCTGATGTCCCTGTTACCTAGCAGTAAATAGGTACCTGGGAGTTAGACAGCTGCTACGGGCTGCTTCGTGGGGGATGTGTAACAAAAAGGAGGCCTGGTCGAGGACTGGGCCGCGGGGATGCTAAGCCCCGAAATTATCTCAAGATAACCTCAAGAAGATCTCTCAAGATAGTACATCTCCATCTATAATAAACTGTTTTCGGTACAAAGAACTTCTGAGCATTTCTGACAACAAGAAAGCCATTGCCCTAAGAACACTATTAAACACAGTTTTTTAACTACTGTATACTGTACTGTCGAACTTGTTAATTTAGATCATATAGGGATAACCTCAATCTGAATTGGGGGCTATACCGTAAGCTTGCTAGTTTTGATTATATAATAATTTTTAACATGTATTGGGATGACCCAAATCTGGATCAGAGATTCAAGTGGGCTGAATCATTTACGACCCTTGTAAAAAAATTAACATACACAATTTTTTGTACAACTGTCAACTTAATTAGCCTTTGTACTTAGAACAAACATAAATTTAAATTACTAGAGGAAGATTTTAATTTAAATAAATAAAATAAAAGGACAGTAACAAATTTCACCTCATCTTGGAGGAGTTAACAACTGTCTTGATCACTGAAGGACTTAAATTACTCATACAAAATCCTAAATTTACTGTACAAGGTCTTGGATTGCATGCATTTCTATTTTCTTTTTCTAATACAGTATCAAACTTAGCACTTGTACCCACCCTAAATTCTTTCTCAATGCTCATGTCAGCGCAACCATTCTCACAATGTTCAATGACTATGTTTATCCATAATTGGTAGAGGAAATTGCTTCCTCTTAACACCTCTTGTTGGTTGCTGCTGATATTGGACATGTTGTTGGCAAAATATTATTTAAATTATTATTAAAGGTAAAATGTTGGAAAGAAATTCTTTGTTATGGATTGCCACTTTGTTATACAATATCACATTAGGGAAGAAACATATGGGTGGGCAATTTCATGGAGGTGGGAGTTTGCTTCCTTTGAGGTCCTTCCTGCTCAATTACTGCCTGTGTGCTCCCACTCTTTCCTGTGATGTGGGCTTGGTGCAGCTTCACACCCAAGTGCATTTGCTGTCTGCATCCCTTATGGCAGAGGAATTTCGGATTCACTCGCGCCCAGCTTTGGTAGTCTGGTTTTTGGCCATTGTGGCGGTCCACTCTGAGTGGCTTCACAATGACATTGAGGTGCTTGGCTCTGGGCTTGGTGTAGGAGGTTTGGTATCTGTTGTGGTAGTGTCGGCAGCTTTGCCTGTGCTCTGGGAGCTAGTGGCTATGTTCTATGCTGTCTGCCTCACATGTTGACAGGCTGTCTTAACACAGTCATTAGACTGGGCCCTGGCCCTCTTGTTTCTACCCCTTTGTTTCCCCATCTTTCTTGAGGCTGTTGTTGGTCAATTTCTCTTCTGCTGCTACATGTTAATGGCATTTTTCAAACCACCTTTGTGCTCATGGATTTTGGTCTCATTCCTGTGGCTGCTTCATCCTCTGCTGGTTGGCACCATGCTCATGCTTCACAGAGTTGCTGCTATTCGTGATTTGCACACTTGGTCTACGAACCTGGGCTTTTTTCTCCGACCACACTAGAATATCTTTCAGATTGAAGGCTCCTTTTGCTACTTATATATATTGCTTCCAATGATAATTAGATGCTCTAACACAGCTTGAACACTTTGTGTTTGTCTGCCACCTAGCACCAGTATCATGCTTTTATAATAATGGAAAGATTTTATTGATAACTTTCCCTTAAGCTTAAATAAAGAACTGAAAAGTTATCAAAGGTCTTACTTGGCTTTTTGTTGGAAATTCGTGTAATTACCTAAGTGTAATTACCTAAGTGTAGTTACAGGATGAGAGCTACGCTCGTGGTGTCCCGTCTTTCCAGCACTCTTTGTCATATAACGCTTTGAAACTACTGACGGTCTTGGCCTCCACCACCTTCTCCCCTAACTTGTTCCAACCGTCTACCAACCGTGTGTAACCTACTTCATTACACTTCAGACAGCTGATTAATATTTTATATTTTTCAGATATTTTATAAATGGTGCTTGTCGTGAGGGAGAGCGGTGTCGTTTTTCTCATAATCGGGATGAAGCTCGACCTTCAATGGTGTGTCGATATTACTTGAGAGGAACCTGCTTTTATGGCCGAACCTGCAGGTAAATTTTTTTTTTATAAAATGATCTTACTCTGGTGTTTTCTAGGCTTAATGACAAGTAAGATAGAAAAGGGAAGCCTGGTGCATGGTGAAAGACTACCTTGGAGTTACACTGCTTTAGCATATCCCAATTCCACTCTATATTTTTGGTATTGCCAATTAAAAAATTACATTCTACGTCAATTATTTGCTGAAAAGTGTGTGCCATTTTGTTGTTTGTGAGGACAAATTCTATTACTGAAGAATATTTATACAGTTCAATATCATCATTAAAGCTGTAGGTTAGATTTTTTTTTGACAACTTCTGGAGAATGAATGTCTTTCAGTTTCCAAGAGTGATGTATAGATTTCTGTAGGAGTGTACTGTACCTTTTTCCTTACTTTGGTAAATCGATCTTAATACATAGTAAGTTGGCTGCTTTACCTTAATAGTTTACAGGAGAAATTTAATCCATATTTTAATTCCTAATTTACTATCATTGTTATAATTTTGTTACAAAAATTTTGTTATTGTTATTTACTTTTAAAATTTGTTGAAATTGATTACTGTATATGAATTATTGGTGAAACATTCACTTGTGTTTGGGAAAGGCATTCTGCTGTTCATGAGCAGCCTTCTGGGTATATTTATGGTTATCAATCTTAGGATCTCTTACAGATATGATCACACTCGCCCAGACAACAGTCAGTCAGAGTATTCTCAAGAAGATTGTCATGGAGATAATCCTGCCTCCGAGTCCTCTGAGAATGCTAGATTTGACCTAAGACATCGGGATGGTGTTGAAGAAACAAAACAGCAATCTAGTCAGCCTAGTGCACTTGGTGTCAGGTGAGTGCTGGAAGCCCAGAAGTTTTGCTTTTTTTAATCATAGTAGTGCAACTAGTCTCTTCTTTTTAGTTTTCATTATTTGGATTATTATCTTGTACTATGCTGTACTGACATTTAGTATTAAGATCAGGTATATAGGATCATAAACTGCTCAGTGTTTGAGCCAATTCTGTGAACTGTAAAGTTGGGCATTTTCTGAACCTTTGTGATGTGTTAAAGTAGTAAGCATGTGGCATGTTCATAATTAGATATATCAGTATGATATCTCATGGGGTTATCATGTTGATTTCTTGTGTTTTTGAGAAGTTTCAAATCAGTACCTCAAATGCTTGTGATTTTGATTTGAAACTTAACATTCATAAATTAGAGCCAAACAATTCAGTATCTATTAAAATTGAGCAATGTAGCCCATAGCAAAATTATTTTTAAAACTATATTTTCTGTGCGCCCCTACGGCTCCCTGGAGCTTATCGGGCTAATGTATGTTATATTAGACCGGGACTTAGCTAAGGAGTTCAGACCTAACAGGGACCAGCGCCAGAAACATCTCTTTTGTAGTCTTGTGTCCGGGGTCGATGGCAGATAAGGAAAACCCCAACCACAAGAGGGTTTTCCAGTGCCATTGCTCCCTGAAACCTTCTCTGAAGGCACCAGG
>WNGS01165339.1:11942825-11956632 GCA_020271785.1 Procambarus virginalis
TTACACACGCCCATGCTAGGCAAGGAAGTGAATGAGATGTATGTCAGTTTTGTGAAATATATGATAAAGGGAACAAAAAAATGTATACCAAAACAGAGAGTCAGAACTAGGAAACAGGATTGGTTCAACGAAAATTGCAGAGGGCCGAGAATCAAAGTCAAATGGAATCAATACAGGAAGAGGCAACCCCAAATACCAGGAACAACGATGCAAGAATTTACCTAAGTGTAATTACCTAAGTGTAGTTACAGGATGAGAGCTACGCTCGTGGTGTCCCGTCTTCCCAGCACTCTTTGTCATATAACGCTTTGAAACTACTGACGGTCTTGGCCTCCACCACCTTCTCACTTAACTTGTTCCAACCGTCTACCACTCTGTTTACAAAAGTGAATTTTCGTATATTTCTCCGGCAGCTTTGTTTCGTTAGTTTAAATCTATGACCTCTTGTTCTTGAAGTTCCGGGTCTCAGGAATTCTTCCCTATCAATTTTATCGATTCCTGTTACTATTTTGAATGTAGTGATCATATCACCTCTTTTTCTTCTATCTTCTAGTTTTTGCATGTTTAATGCCTTTAATCTCTCCTCGTAGCTCTTGTCCTTCATTTCTGGGAGCCACTTAGTGGCATGTCGTTGCACCTTTTCCAGTTTGTTGATGTGCTTCTTAAGATATGGGCACCATACAACCGCTGCATATTCCAGCTTTGGTCTAATAAAAGTCGTGAACAATTTCTTTAGTATTTCTCCATCCATGTATTTAAAAGCAATTCTGAGGTTAGAAAGTGTAGCATAGGCTCCTCGCACAATGTTCTTGATGTGGTCCTCAGGTGACAGTTTTCTATCTAAAACCACCCCTAGATCCTTTTCTTTATCAGAATTCTTTAAAGATTTCTCACATAATTTATAGGTTGTGTGGGGTCTATGTTCTCCAATTCCACATTCCATAACATGGCATTTATTCACATTAAATTCCATTTGCCAAGTGTTGCTCCAAATACTTATTTTGTCCAGGTCTTCTTGAAGGGCATGACAATCATCTAGGTTTCTTATCTTCCCTATTATCTTAGCATCATCAGCAAACATGTTCATGTAATTCTGTATTCCCACTGGTAGATCGTTTATGTAGACAATGAACATTACCGGTGCAAGAACTGAACCCTGAGGTACTCCACTCGTGACATTCCTCCAATCCGATACCTTGCCTCTGATTATGGCCCTCATTTTTCTGTCAGTTAGGAAATTTTTCATCCATGTTAGTAGCTTACCTGTCACTCCTCCAATATGTTCCAGTTTCCAGAACAACCTCTTATGGGGAACTCTGTCGAAAGCCTTTTTTAGGTCCAGATAGATGCAGTCAACCCAACCATCTCTTTCTTGTAAAATCTCTGTGGCTCGATCATAAAAACTGAGCAAGTTCGTTACACAGGATCTTCCAGATCGAAAACCATACTGTCTGTCTGATATTATATCGTTTTCCTCCAGGTGTTCTACCCATTTAGTTTTAATTATTTTTTCCAATATTTTGACTATTACACTTGTCAATGATACAGGTCTATAATTAAGGGGGTCTTCCCTGTTTCCACTTTTGTAGATTGGAACTATGTTAGCCTTTTTCCACACATCAGCTACAGCTCCTGTAAACAGGGATGCCTGAAAAATCAGTTGAAGTGGAATGCTGAGCTCAGGTGCACATTCTCTCAGAACCCATGGTGAAACTCCATCTGGACCAACTGCTTTGTTCTTACCTAGCTCCTTTAGCATTTTTTCCACTTCGTCTCTAGACACCTCTATGTGCTCTATGTTGTTCTCTGGAATTCTTATTGTGTCTGGTTCCCTAAAGATTTCATTTTGTACAAACACACTTTGGAACTTTTCGTTTAGTGTTTCACACATTTCCTTTTCATCTTCCGTGAATCTATTTCCCATTTTCAACCTCTGAATATTATCCTTTACCTGCAATTTGTTGTTTATGAATTTATAGAATAGACCTGGTTCTGTTTTACATTTGTCTGCAATCCCTTTTTCAAAATTTCTTTCTGCCTCTCTCCTCACTGCCGTGTAGTTGTTTCTCGCATCTTTGTATCGCTGGTATGTTTGGGGGTTCGGCCTCTTCCTGTATTGATTCCATTTTTGTGTCTTTTGGTCTCTAGCCCTCTCGCAATTTCTATTGAACCAATCCTGTTTTCTAGTTCTGCATCTCTGTTTTGGTATAAATTTTTTTGTGCCTTTATCATATATTTCACAAAACTTGACATACATCTCATTCACTTCCTTGCCTAGCATCAAGTCTGTCCAATTATACTCACTAAAAAAATTTCTAAGGTCACCATAATGTCCTCTCCTGAAGTCTGGTTTTTCAACTGCTTCAACCTCCTTATTTTCTTCCAGATTATAACGCATTGCATACTTTATTCCCAAAAAGACATGGTCACTTTTACCCAAGGGAGGAAGGTACTGAATGTCAAATATCTCTTCCTCCTTCCTGGTAAATATCAAATCTAGCATGGAGGGAACGTCCCCTTCCCTCATCCTCGTAGCTTGTTTAACATGTTGATACAAGAATGTTTCCAGGATGAGGTCTACAAATCTACAGGTCCAAAAATCTTCTGTTTTAGCTTCATATGCTTCCCAGTCTATGGATTTCAAGTTGAAGTCACCGACTATCAACAGTCGTGATCTATCGTTATCCGCTCTCGCTATAATCTCTCTCATTATTGTTATAAGACCTTCTCGTTTACTATCTAGCTCCTCCTTTGACCATGTGCTGCTTGGCGGTGGACTATATGCATTTATTATCATTAGTTTATCATCCTCATGGCAGATCTCTAGTGCTATTATGTCAACTTCTTGTGGATTGGCAGTCATTATTTCCTTCACCTTTAGGTGTTCTTTTACCAGCACAGCAACGCCACCGCCTTTCCTAATTTTTCTGTCCCGTCTCCAAATTGAGTAGCCCCTTGGGAATATGACCTCATTTAAAATAACATCTTCAAGTTTTGTCTCCGTGAGTGCAACAATGTCTGGTGTCTGCAGCTGTATTACATCACTTAACTCCAGTATCTTCGATCTCACTCCATCTATGTTGGTGTATGCAATCTTCAGGAACTTGTTCCCCCTCTCCTTATTCTTCACTCCTCCTCTCTCTAATGATTTTGTTGGTTTGCCTTTATGTACCACTTTACTGGTTTGCCTACCCCTAACACTTTGTAGAAAAAAGAATTGATTTCTTCTTCATTCCTGTTCTCATTTAAACGTTTTGCCTCGGCGAGGTTCAGTTTCAGCTTCTCTCTGTCTTCTTTTGAAAGATCTCGTCTTAACGACCACCCTTTCCCATCCTCATCACTTTGCAATTTTCTAGCATTCCTTAGTACTTCTTCCATCTGTTTGGCACCGTTTAGGGTGATCCTCAAAGGTCGATCTTTCCCTTTTACGTACCTGCCTATTCTCCTGTAGTCGCACACATTCTCTATGGTAGTGAGACCTTCTACGAGGCCAACAATTTTATCTACTACTTTAGCTTCTTCTACAGCTCTTTCTGACCTAGATGTTATCTCCTTTTCTTTGCAACCAAAAATGATCAGGGACTTACTCCGATCAACTGTGTTTTGCACCAACTTCGGGTTAGATGCCAATTCTTTCCTCACTTCCAGCCTAATGTTTGTTTTATCTTGGTTGCTGCAGTGTTTGACTTCCTTTACAGCTTCTTCAATTCTTTCCTTCTCCTTGTCCACTTGTGCATAGGTGAGTTGCATATCTTTCTTGCACTGTTCTATACCCTGTGTAACTTCCTCCATCTGTGCTGACAAAAGCTGTTTCTCCTGTTGAATTTCCTTGCCTAACCTATTGTAGTCATTTATGCTTAAATTTACTTTAACTTCTTCCAAAGCTATTTTTAAGAGTTTATTTTCTTCTTCCATGTCTTTGCAATTTGTTTCCAATTGATTCTTATCCTTGCGCAAGTCTTTCACTATATCCTCAAGACATATAACTTTGCTATTCAAATGGTCATTACTTTCTTTCAATTTACGAATTATTTCTACATGAGAGTTCACTATACTATCTAAATTTACCAACTTGTTATGTAGACTGCTAATATCAATGCTTTCTTCATTGAATCCCTCAAAATCAAGCTCTGTTTTGCTTTTCCACTTGCCAGTGGCCATCTTGAATGTTGTTCTCTGCACTGTAAACACTAGGGGCAACTTTTTCTCACCCAATTTTTCACTTCCCTTGGCACATTCCTGTTATCTCACCTATTTTTCAAGAGCACTGTACCTTTATGTTCTCTGGGACACCACTCACTATCATCAACCTGTACTACAATACTTAGGATTGTTGAAATATGCTGGAGCTCCTCTGCTGCAAGTGTTGACCCTGGGGGTGTCACCTTTTTGTGTGTGTATGCGTGTGCGTGCGTGCGTGCACTTGCAGCTGGTTATGGATACCATGGAAAATCTTGTAAACAAATTCTTCCGTGCAATTTAAAAAAAACATTTTTTAAGTAAAATGCATTATTTCAAATAATGTAATAAAGTATTAAAAGCTAAAGAATATCAGGTTGGGGGACTAGGATAGAATTGGCCTTGAATTACTGTATGTTGGGGGATCTGAATTTTCCTCGTGGCCTCATCAGACTTTGTATTATTGAGAAAAAAATATGGATATTGGAATAGCATTCTTGTAGTATAATTTGATAGTTGTATAGAGAGATCAGTTCTATGGAGGCCTGGATATTTGAGGGAGCACTGTAGAGAAATAACTTTATACTTTTAGATATTACATATACATCACTTGTCCTTTCATTACATCATCAACACTGCATACTATGACAATGATATATGCTACCACATTCCTGCAGGTCATCCACACCAACACCCCACTGTAACACTATATATATTTGAATCCCATCTGTGCAAAAGTAAATTTTTATATACGAGGATGTATTGCAATTACGGTATTAGCTTTTTGTTATTTAATATTTTACCAATATTGCAGTTAACAAGATATTTGCTAAAATTTTCAGCATACATGCCAAGGAGTTCTTATATAACCCTTCAAGTGATCCACCTGCTAGCGGTGGAGGTACTAGGAAATTGGATAGCACTTGCAGCAGCAAAAATAACAGTAACATCAACAAGACCAGTAGCTGCACCACTAACACAAGCAGCAGCAGCAGCCGTAGCAATACAAGCAGCTCCAGTAGTAGGAACAGCAACAAAAGCAGCAGTAACAGCAACAGTGGCATCAATTTAACAAAACTGTGCAGTAAACATGAGAGTTTACAAAATTTGAGCCAAGACAGTCCTGCACCATCTTGGGTGGATGCCCCAGAATTTGTACCTAGATTTGCCAAAGATAATATTTCTAAGCGTAAGTATTGATTATTCTGTTCTGTAAAATTGTAGTGAGTGTTGAATGACTGTTCATTCCAGTAATTTCCTTAACATTTATTCATATTTGCATGTCACTCGGTTAGGGAAACCAAAGATGCTTAGCCTAACCAAGTGACTCGCAAATCACTCACTGCTATGCCCATGACTTTCATTCTTTGAGCCTTTCTGAAAATATACAAATATAATTTTTAAAATTATAATTGCCTTTGTATTTTTGTTTTGAACGGAATTACTGTACAGTGTATGAAGTTTCCTGTACAGTAGCTACAGTACTTGCATAACCTAGGCATGTATGGTCTTTACAAATTAATATAGGTTTACTATAAATATAATTAGGCCTTGTTTCTTCTCACCTGTATTAGTCTTCTAATTCCTTGGATAATTTTTGGCCCTGCCACAAAGTATGAGTGAAATATTTGTGTGTGCTTACCTGCATTGATGAGGAGTAATATTGAGCTCTTTGGTCCTGCCTCTTGGCTGTTGGGTTTGTTATGCTGCTGCTGACTTTCATATGCTTTATTGTACTTGTTCTTACAGCTGTTGGTGAAGATGGCTTCCACATCTTCCACTTTTCAGATCACTGAACTTGCTTAGTACCCTAGCTGCACATGAATTCTTTTCCCACCTATATCCTTTTGTTTTATTTCCCCCTCATATTAAATAGATGATTGCTGTCAGCCACTGCTTACATTCACTCTTACTCTGTATGTCTATATTTTATTACATACTGTACATACAAAGTGGTCATTTTAGTTTTTAGAATATTCATAGTATTTGCAGTGTGAGACATGCATGACATAGGGACCAGGGATACATATCTCCTTTGACAGGCCATTATCAAATTATATTTTTGTGCAAGTCGTCTTCTCTATATTTAAGTATACCATATGTTGGGTTTTCACTTATTTCTGTGCAGGTATTGTGCAAGTGTCCAAGCAATATCTGGAGAACTTTTGGTGTATTTGCTTGGAACAAATACATCAAAGATTCTCGCCACTTGCATATGGTGGTACTGTACCACCATGTCTCGAGTGTTATTGGGCTGTGTTGCCTCTCGCCGATAAATTTTAGGGCATACAATTGGGTTGGGGGGGTTGGTAGACCTATGGTGGTATCTTAAAAATAAATAATTATTGCCAAACCAATTTTCTACATGCATTTCCCTGATTCCAAGGGGATTAGTTTCAGTAGTCTTAGTTGCTACAGGCAGAGTTAGTCTCCACGGTATTAACCCTGTACAGTACAAGTATGAAGGGAGGTCGAGTCAGCATCTCAGTCTACTGTAGAAGCCTCAAATTCAATAAAGTACACCTACAACAAACCAATTATCCCAATACAGTATTATTTAGACACATTACAATGCAGTACTGTACTGTATGTGGAACATACTTCATTCTTTGCTCTCAAATGTTATTTTCATAACTGTGCAAAATTTGTGGATGTAACTAAGTATTTTGCAAGAGTTTGCATGTTTTAAGACTGAGTAAGATCATCTATTTAGTGGGGTCTCCAGTTCTTGGGATCAATGACACCTTTAGTTGGGTACATTTTTATGAGTTTCTTTTGTGGGATTGAAAAAGTAGTTTGAACAAAAGAGGTAAAGTAATCTGTGGAAATCTTTGGTGGTGCAGCTGTATGAAGGAAGCCGATGAAAACAAGATGATGAAAGACCATGAGAAGGTGAAAGTGAAGATGGAGCGAATTTTAAAATAGGATTGAGTCATATGGGTCACTAGGCCTCAATGTTTCCTATGTTAAGCATAAATCCAAGAATGTTGTGAATGGGCAGTGAAATAATGTGTGTATGAGACGAATGTTCACATGGAGGATATATGTTAACTGTTTTAACTATGTTAACTAACACAGAAACAAGTGGTTTTATTTTTGCTAAAATTTATTTATTTATTGGGATGTCCAAAATATAAATTGATAATTACTCTGTTCAATACAGAATATGATGTCTCATATGCTCAAGTTGCTGGTGGTGGAGACAAAGATTCCTCTTCAGGCTTCATCAGTGACCTTAGGTCATCGGACAGTGAGCTGTGCCCTACCTACTTAATGTCTGGCAAATGTCAGATAGGTGAAAATTGTTCTTATATCCATGGTTTACTGTGTGAAGTCTGCCAGCTAGCTTGCTTACATCCTTATGATAAAGAGCAAAGGAGAACACACAAGGAGGTAAGATAAATTTGCTTTTTGAAAATACTGTTACCAAAATGTTCTTTATCCCCCTGACTACATAAGCTAAAACTGTGTGAGTAAAAAAATGTTTCTGAAAAAATGATTTTTCCTACGATATTGTTAATCATCATCCAGGAAGCATGAAATTCCACATAAAAAGTCTTTACCTGAAGTGGTTTAGTTGTAGTGTCCCAGTGTTGTGTTGATTTGGTAGCTGGGTGGTGGGTGACGAGGTGGGGTGCTGTACAGCAATAATTCTGCCAATTTATTTCTATTGTTTCTCATTTTATTTAACATTTCTCATTTACAGAGGTAGTATTGGTGTGCCAATAGGGGAATTCATTATGTATACCTTGGAAAATATAGGCATGTACAAATGTGTGTAAATATATGCACACCCTGTATGTATTCATAAAAATATTTGAGCCTAAGTTTTGCAATTACACACTAGACACATTTTATGTGCAAATATATATCGTAAATGAATATCAGAGACTTGCTGTGTTTTAAAAGTTCTGGAGAGAGTGGTTGCCAGTGAAAGTCAAGGTGCAGATCACAACAAACGTCACTTATTGAACCATATATATTATCAGCATTGTGTTTCTGATCTTTAATCTCTCTCTTCTTGCACAGCAAGCATTGCATTTGTGACCGGCTCATGCTGCAAGAAGCAATCAGTAGGTAGTAAAATGTCATAGACAGTACTCCTTTCCAAAGACTACCAGATATATATGATGTGTCATTAGCTGGCGTACTTGCACCACAAACTCCTATACAGTACTCGTTATGCGTCAAACTTCCACAACCACCACCACAGCCATTATCTTATGCCTTGAACACTAAAATATGGTCACACCCAGCATGATCAAACTAGCAACAGGGTATTATAAATAGGAGCTACCGCATTTGGGTCAATAGTCCTTTTTCAGTGTCCTTTATTTGTATGTTTTTCTTTTCATATGTTATCACTGCTTTTGAGTAAAATTGGGTATTGTTGTATAAAATTTATTCCTCTTGGCAACTAGAAGTGTGAGAGTTGTCAGTACAACAACTGGTCAGTCAGTCAACATACCCTCACTCCTCAGTCTCTTTTCCCATGCTGTTATAACAGCTTATTTCATATTCTGAGGGGATAACATCCTAGTTAACTGCCTATTATATATTTTATTACATATTTCTCCTCATCCCTAAGAACTTCTAGGTCCATTGAGGTCCATGCAATTTTGCATAGTGTTAATATGGCTGCCCTGCCCGTTCAGTCACTGGATGATGATGTGTCAAACATGGTGTGCATCGTTTTACTATGGTCCAGGAAGGAAACTTAGGGAACATGTCTTAGGGCCCTATTACATTTAAAGATAGTTATGCAATGTATTGGTGATGAAATGGCATATCACCAATACATTGGGATAATGAAGAAGCAGATAAACACTGAGTGGTGTAGTCTGGTACATGGTTCACTGATAATTGTTACGAATGTTAAGAATTTAATATACATACGTATTGAGGCTGTGATGAGTCTGATACAACTATTTTATGCTTCTATAATTATCTGATATATAAAAGTCTGCATTAAAGGGAAATATTACTTAAATGTATATTTTTGCAGAGCCATTCAATGGTTGATTTTTTTTTGGGGTAAGCCCCGTCGGTTCCCCGGAGCTCTCCAGGCTGATATGGATTTATCAGCTTTCTGGCTTCAGTCAATGTGCATGGAGTTCGTGCCTACCGGGGACCACGAGCCAGAACCTGGCCCCTCTCAGAGGGGCACGAGGAGCAATGGCCTATAGAAACCCCCGTGTGTTTGGGGGCATTCTATGTCTGCCATTGACTGGGCATAACACCCAGAAAGCTAGGCACCCCAAAACAAACCCCTATTCTGGTGAAAATATTGCTACCGAAAGCCGAACGAGCATGACGTCATCACATTGCCGTGCTGCTGTCTGCGCAACACCCCCTCCTCCCCGGGAGGGGGGAGGGGGAGCCCCAGACCCTCATGCCGGCAATCCACTCTTCAGTTCTTGGCTGATGTTATACTGGCAGGTCATGTGCATCTTGCTCCAGATTTTCTCTGTGTCTGTGCCTTGTGGTGTAGACTGTCTCTACTGGTGGTGTGCGAGTCAGGAGTTTTATTCTTTGGTACTCGGGCTGCATGTGCCTAGGGTTTGTTTCCCTAGGTGCCCTGTTATTACTGCCCTTGGGGCTTGGGGCCACCTTCCACAAGTCACCTTGGGATCTACCTCCACTGTGTCTTTGTGCTCGGTACCAGGTATCAACCAGGTACTTGGCCGTCCTTGGAGTCAGTTGGGGTTTTGTTTGCTATTGTTTGCCTCTGGGTAGAGGGTAGTTTTCGTTACTCGTAGGGGTGCAGGGTACTGCACAGCTAGTTATCACCTATTATAGTGTTCGGCTCTGTTCCATCTGGGTACGTTGTCTTCTTGTGGGGTTTTTCTTTTGTTTTTGTTTTCCTGCCTGGTTGGGGGGTTCTGCCTTTGGGTGGTTCCTCCCCCCCCCCATCTATATTTAGGGTATATATATACATATCTGTGTTTTTGATGGTATTCCCTGCTAGGCCCCCCATGAGTGAACACATCCCAGGTGTTAAGCTTTTAGAAGTTTGCTTGGCAGTCTTAGGCGTCGGTTCGCATTACCCTGCCTGGGCTTCCCTTAGCATGTTACCAAGGCTAAGTGCCCTGGGAAACCCTGCGGGGGGGCTCCGTGGTCCGATGGATGCGACCCTCAAGTCCCCTCTCGCTTCGTGTGAGGTTGATGGTTGCTTTGTTCCCTTGTCTCAGAGTAGCAGTCACCGGTTGTGCCTCCGCCATGCTGCCTGTAGGGTCGGTGGTTCTTTTGATCCAGAGTCGTGGGACGTTTGTTGTTTGTACTTGCTTCAGTTCACCTAAGCTACTGATCATGATATGAGGGGTGCAGGCAGCAACAGCATTGCATGCTAGGTTCTAGTTGCTGCAATGCTATAGGTTGGTTGCTTCCCCAGATGCCCTGAGTCTGCCCCGTTTTGGTTTTAGGAACCCGGACTTGGGGTGGGAGTCGCTTTGACTTTGGTTCCGTCCGCCCCTCCTTGTCCTTTCCCTTCTGTTGTGCGTCTCACTCCTTCCCCCCTTGCTTCCAGATTCGCGTTCCTTTGTGTATGGATCTTCGTGTCCTTACTGGGTTCGTTGTGAAGTTACGGCATTATGAAGCAGGTGGCTTCGTTGTTGGTCTCCCACCCGCGTGTTTTGTCGCGGCTGCAGTATGAAGTTTCCTGGCGGTCCATCAGGTTTTTCCTATGATTGCATAGGTGTACTTTGGTCTCTGATAGGATTGTTTTGTTCTATCTTTTGTGGTTGTTCCAGGACCGTCCTTTTAAGCCGCATACTGTTGCCTTGTATCGTGCGGCGCTGGCAGAGCCTCTCCAGCTTGCCTTCAGTATTGATGTTACTTTTGCAGTTTTCCGCAAGCTATCTCGCGTGTAATTTTCCCTCCGGCCTGCTTATGTACCGCTTGAGCTGTCCTGGTCTTTGGGTTTGGTGCTCTCTCATTCTCTGTCCTCCTCGGTTTGTGATGGCCCCTTCGGTTCAGGATTGTTTTTCTCAGGCTCTTTTTCCTGTTGGCTTTGGCCTCTGGGAGTCGGGTCCGGGAGCTTCATGCTCTCCCATTGCACAGGAGTTTCTGCTCTTTCGGTCCTGGTAGGTTTTTTCGGTTGAGGCAGTCTCCTTTTCTGGCAATGAATGAGTCTGCTGCCTTCCGGAGGGGTACTTGGGTTGTTGATGCTTGGTTGGTCAGGCCAGGGGGTGCATCTTGTGTTGTGTTTGGTTGTGGCTCTCCGCCGTTGTCTTCGCATTTTGGCCTTTCTGGCCTTGGACGCGCTTTGGGGCCCGGGTTCCCTTCCTTCCTTCCTGTTATGGGGTTCAGGTCTCCTAGGTCGTTGGCAGGGTCCTTCGGTTTTGCCGGTTGTCTTGTTTTTTTTTTGGGCGCGTGGCTTCCACCTCCTGGGTCCTTCCCTCTGTTTCCTTATTAATTTAGTTAGTTCCGGGGAGCTAAGAATATGTTCCAGCAAGAACATGCAAATTGACTGATGCCAGAAAACTAATACAGTGACACCTCGGCTTACGAATGCCCCCCTCTACGAACTTTTCAGGTTATGAGCCCAATTTCTTTGTAAAATCCGAATCGGGTTACGAAGTTTGCCTCGGGTAATGTAGTTTGTTGATACAAACGTGGTGGCACAGCGAACACCTCAGTTTACCAGTGCCTCCCGCCTAGTGACAATCGTGCCTGAATTCTTTGTAAGAAATTTAAGTATTTTTTGGATTTTTGGATATTTGAAGATAAAAGTAATTACTATGTATATCGCCATGGGTCCCAAGAAAGTCAGTGGTAAGATTCAACCTACGAAAATGGTTGAGTAGAGCCAGTAGAGGATGTCCCGTCCTCATTAAGAAAGAGTGTGAAGTATGGGAAGAACTGCAAAAGTTTTGTTGAAAAAACACGCCCAGATAAAGCTGTAGCAGGCTGCTGCATTGACCTTTTAAATGACAATGTGATGTCTCACTACAGACAAGAGTTAAAATGTAGGGAAAAGCAAGTGTCTTTATACAGATTCTTAGTAAGACAAGCAAGCAGTGAGTCACAAGCAGGTCCTAGTGGTATGCAAGCAAAACATGTCAGAGAAGTCCTCACTGCCTGATGTTATAATGGAAAGGGACTCCCCTTCCAAACAGTAACACCTTTCCTCCTCCATCCCCCCTCCTCAACGTTTTCCATACACCAACAAGAGTCATCAGTAAAGGTAAGCAATAACTTGTACATACTTTAGTACTAAAGATTTGGGTGAATTAGGTATAAAATTTACTTTGAAGTTAATAATTTTAAGAGTGTGGAATGGATTAATTCAATTTCCATTATTTCTTACGGGAAATTTGCTTCGGTTTACAAATTTTCGGGTTTCAAACCTTCTCTGGGAACAGATTAAATTCATAAACGGAGGAGCCATTGTATATCCATATCAGCCTGGATAGCCCCGGGGAGCCTCTGGGTCTCACCTTGAAAATGGCGTTTCATTATATTCAATGCTGTTTTTTTTGGGTATTCATTAGCAATGCTAATGTTAAATTATACATTGTAAAAACAAAAAATTGAACAATTAAAAGTTATATTGTAATTGGGGAGGGCAGATAGTCTAGCACTCCATGTGTAGACCTAATATCAATAAAGCAAAGAATATATACCAAAAGATAGTAATAACATTAAATGTGTGATTGCCAGTTGTATAACTAAAATATTACTTTTGAAGGAGTGTACTAAGCTAATGGAAGCAGAAATGGAGCATTCATTTGCTGTTGCAAGATCTCGAGACAAAGTTTGCGGGATCTGCATGGATACTGTAATGGAACGTCCCCTGGCATCTCAGCGAAGATTTGGCATCTTACCTAATTGTGCCCATTGCTTCTGTCTGAACTGCATACGCAAATGGCGGCAATCTAAACAGTTTGAAAATAAAATTGTTCGGTAAGTGTGCTTTAAGAGATTATATTGTTTCTACTGCATACATTAGGCATCTTGCATGTGTTCGGTAAGTGTGCTTTAAGAGATTATATTGTTTCTACTGCATACATTAGGCATCTTGCATGTAAATTTGCCATTAATAAGTTGCAGTTAGAAAATTCTGAAAATCATAGGCTGTCTAAAGGTAAATCTTGTTTCCTTCAGTCTCCCATACTACTGATAATTTAATAACATTCTCATTCCAGCTCTGCTTATTAACTTATGTTGTAGAATTTCTTATTTTGTGACTCATTTCTTATTTTTGCGACTTATTTTGTACCATTTATTCTTGTGTAATCGCTAATGTTACATCATTCATATTTTTTATTTACTTGTATTTATGTTTATATATATTTATATATATATATTTTTTTATACATATATATTTACTATGTATTATGTGTAGAACCCAGGACTCGTAATTCTGTGGCGCGGGTTCGAGTCCCGCACGAGGCAGAAACAAATGGGCAAAGTTTCTTTCACCCTGAATGCCTTGTTACCTAGCAGTAAATAGGTACCTGGGAGTTAGTCAGCTGTCACGGGCTGCTTCCTGGGTTTTCCTTCACATTGGGGTTCCTTCACTTCCTTCCTGGGGTTGACATTGGGGGTGGAGGCCTGGTTCGAGGACCGGGCCGCGGGGACACTAAAGCCCCGAAATCATCTCAAGATAACCTCAAGATAACCGATA
>WNGS01165339.1:11956657-11990429 GCA_020271785.1 Procambarus virginalis
CTTGGTAAACAAAGGCAAACAGTAGGGCGCTTAATACACCATTGTAAATGCAATGTTGGTTTGTATGGCTGTGTGGAATGTTAGAGGAATAAATGCAGAACAGAAGTAGCTGGCATTGATGAACGTTCTTTAGGGAGTAACGTTTGATGTGCTAGTTTTATGCCAGACAATTTAAATGTTTTAATGGATGAAAATGAAAGTGCAGTTTATCACGTGCAAAATGGAAGTGAAAGAAAATTTAAAGAAAATGAACCACCTTCTCCGGTGGTTCCCCCTGGTAAGGTCCCACGATGTGAGTGTACACGTCCCGGGGGGGGTCAGTTCTTAGAGAGATTTGTAGACATGGGCGCCGGTTAGCAGTACCCTGCCTGGATTACCTGAGCTTGAGTCCACCTATGATGTTGACAGACCACACATTAGAAGGTGAAGGGACGACAAACGTTTCGGTCTGTCCTGGACCATTCTCAAGTCCCTATTGGTAAACGCCTAGGACCCTGGGAATCCCACTGGGACGCGCGGGTCCGGTGTGTGCCAGAGTCCCCCCTCGCTTGTGCGAGTTGGCGAGGGTTGCTCTGTCCCTTGTCTTCGGCGGGTGCACTCAAGTGTTTTGTTCCGTCTTGCTAGCTCTGTGGGGTCAGTGTGCACCTTTGACTGAAGCCCTGCATAGGTTTTGTTGCTTGTTTTGTGGCTTGATTATTCCGATCTTGGCTGACTATGGGGTGCAGGCAGCACAGGCTTGCATTATTTTGGTGGTGCAATGCGCTCGGTCGTTTGCTCCCTGGGAGCCCCGAGGCTGCCCCGTTTTGGTTGGCTTTCCCCTGTTATGGTCCCCCCCCCCTTTCTTCCCAGCATCCAGTTCCTTACCGTTTGTGGGTTTGGGGTCGGGGCAGGGCTTTGCTGGTCTTGAGACTTAGGCGGTCTCGGGGAATTCCCCCTTCCTGGGTAGTGACGGAGGTATTCGAGCCTGTTCCTCCAGCCGTGTTGTATGAGTTTGCCAGTGGGCTCCCTTCCTTAGTACTTGTCCGGTTGCCCAGGCTTTTCTTGTGAGGCTGGGGCTTTGGGGGAACGACTCGGCCCTGGGACCTGTCTTGTGAGTTCCCGGGGCAGGTGAGGGGCCGACGTTTGACCCCGCCGGGGTTTTTCTACCCTCTGAGCGGGGCTTGTGGTTCCGAGGAGTGGGGTTCCCACTCCCCCCTCTCCATACTTGTTTTGGGAGTCGGGCCCCTCCCCGGGTTCAGTTCCTTGTCCCTTGGATCTGTCGGGTCCGTCCTGTCGGTGGGTATGTTTCTCTACCCCTCTTCTTGGGACGGGCCTTCACAGTCATGTTCCCCTCTTCTCGGGGATCTGCATGACTTTTGGTCTCAGGTGCGACTTTGTTTTCTGTGCCTTTGTGCTTCACGCTTGCTTCTGTGCTCTAGAAGGATCGGGAAGGTTTTGATTCTTCCAGTATTTTTGGGGAGTCTGTTGTCTTCTGGTCCTTTCTTGGGCTTGTTAGCCCTTCTCCATGCTTCTCGGTTTTCACTCCTGTTTCGTTCTTTCGTGTTTCTCTTCTCTCCGTGCACTGTCCTGTGCTGCACAGGGTTGCCAAATTGGGCTCCTTGTAGCCCGGTTTGGCTCTTTGTAGCCCAAATGGGAAACTGTGCTGTTTCCTTTCGCTACTTCCTGCTCTTTTCGACTATGGTTGGCGGCTGCCCTGTGTACTCTCATATGGGATTCGGTCGTTAACTACTCTGTTTTGTCTCTTTTTCTAGTCACATTCGTGGTTTCTTTCTTCAGCTCACGACTTCTGGCGACCCACGTCTGGCATCCCTGCTGCGTATGGGCCTTCATTGTTTGTTTTGATATGGGTGGTGTGCATGTGAGCTGAGGTTTTGCACCCCGTTTTCTCTCGGGTGCTTCGCCTCTCGCTCTTCTCAATTCTCCAGTTCGTGCCCCATAACTCCTGGGGGTGTTCTGGATTGCTGCTATGGGGACGATGCTGGGTTTTCCCTGTGTATGGGTGTGGGGCTCCTCCTTCGCCTCTACCTGGAATCTTCTTGGCTCCGTTGTGTCGTGACACCTTCATGTCTACGTTCTGCAGGCGAGTTTCTTTGGTCTGGCTTCTTTTTCGGCCAGGTGCTGGTTGGTGTTTTTGGTTATGATTATACGAACATCAGAGCACAGGTGACTGCAGCGGGCCTATTGGGCCATACGAGGCAGCTCCTATTTATACCCCATCCAGTCCCACTCTTAGACATGTCCAGCCATGCTTGAGTCCAGATAAGAGCCTTACCTCCACCAGGTTATTAGGTACAAAGGTGGGGGTATATGTTATGGGGTAAGTGTTCCTGTCTGGATGTTTGAGGTGACATTTTGCTACAGTTTTCATGCTGTGATGCGTGTTGAGTATTGGTTGTGGTTTTTTTTGTTTGGTCCTTCCATGCTTCTTCCTGGGGCCTTACTTGTTCATCTGGGTTAATGATTGCAAGGGGGTCACTGCCCCGTTTTCGTGGTCTTCTCTGCTCACTCATTCCTTGCACGTCTTGCAGTGCCTGGCTTCGCCCTTCCATATACGTTGGATTCTCTGTACGGTACTTACCTAGTTGTACTCCCCTAGTTGTGTTTGCAGGTTTTGAGCTCTGGCTTTTTTGGTCCCGCTTCTTACCTGTCATTCGCTCATGTGCAGTTCATGAGCCTGTTGGGCTCTTATCTTATGTCCTTGAAGCTGTGTGTGGTGTCATCCTCCACCACGTCGCTTTCTCATGCGCTCCGCATATCTACTACTCTGAAACTGCAATCCTTCTTTGCTATGTCTCTTGGCTAGTTTGGGCTCTCATTCCACCGGTGTCCAATGGTGCATGTGCCCCTGGGGGCCCATAGTCGGTCTTTCTCAACTTTATTACTTTCTTCGGGGATCTTAATTGTGGTGATTATATCCTCGTAACTCATACTCCTTGGTTTGGGTACTGGTCTGGCGGCGTACCTTTGTGCCTTTTTTCCTTTTTATCTTGTGTTGGGACGTGTCATACAACTGTGTTGTTGGCGTGGTTTGTTGGGATGTGACCAGCGGCTGTGTACTCGCCTATTTGTGCTTGCGGGGGTTGAGCTTTGGCTCTTTGGTCCTGCCTCTCAACTGTCAATCAACTGGTGTACAGGTTCCTGAGCCTACTGGGCTCTATCATATCTACATTTAAAACAGTGTATGGAGTCAGCCTCCACCACATCACTGCCTAATGCATTCCATCTGTTAACTACTCTGACACTGAAAAAGTTCCTTCTAACGTCCCTGTGGCTCATGTGGGTACTCAGTTTCCACCTGTGTCCCCTTGTTCGCGTCCCCCCAGTGTTGAATAGTTTATCCTTGTTTACCCGGTCGATTCCCCTGAGGATTTTGTAGGTTGTGATCATGTCCCCCCTTACTCTTCTGTCTTCCAGTGTCGTAAGGTGCATTTCCCGCAGCCTTTCCTCATAACTCATGCCTCTTAGTTCTGGGACTAGTCTAGTAGCATACCTTTGGACTTTTTCCAGCTTCGTCTTGTGCTTGACAAGGTACGGGCTCCATGCTGGGGCCGCATACTCCAGGATTGGTCTTACATATGTGGTGTACAAGATTCTGAATGATTCCTTACACAGGTTCCTGAACGCTGTTCTGATGTTAGCCAGCCTCGCATATGCCGCAGACGTTATTCTTTTTATGTGGGCTTCAGGAGACAGGTTTGGTGTGATATCAACTCCTAGATCTTTCTCTCTGTCTGTTTCATTAAGTACTTCATCTCCTATTCTGTATCCTGTGTCTGGCCTCCTGTTTCCACTGCCTAGTTTCATTACTTTGCATTTACTCGGGTTGAACTTCAACAGCCATTTGTTGGACCATTCACTCAGTCTGTCTAGGTCATCTTGTAGCCTCCTACTATCATCCTGTTTCAATCCTCCTCATAATTTTTGCATCGTCGGCAAACATTGAGAGAAACGAATCTATACCCTCTGGGAGATCATTTACATATACCAGAAACAGTATAGGTCCAAGGACTGACCCCTGCGGGACTCCACTTGTAACGTCTCGCCAATCTGAGACCTCACCCCTCACACAGACTCGTTGTCTCCTGTTGCTTAGGTACTCCTTTATCCAATGGAGTACCTTCCCTTTCACTCCAGCCTGCATCTCCAGCTTTCTCACTAGCCTCTTGTGTGGCACTGTATCAAAGGCTTTCTGACAATCCAAAAATATGCAGTCTGCCCACCCTTCTCTTTCTTGCCTTATTTTTGTTGCCTGGTCGTAGAATTCAAGTAACCCTGTGAGGCAGGACCTGCCATCCCTGAACCCATGTTGATGCTGTGTTACAAAGTTCCTTCGCTCCAGATGCTCCACTAGCTTTTTTCGCACAATCTTCTCCATCAGCTTGCATGGTATGCAGGTTAGGGACACTGGCCTGTAGTTCAGTGCCTCCTGTCTATCCCCTTTCTTGTATATCGGGACTACGTTAGCTGCTTTCCAAATATCTGGCAGTTCCCCTGTTGCCAGTGATTTGTTATACACTATGGAGAGTGGTAGGCACAGTTCTTTTGCTCCTTCCTTTAGTATCCAAGGGGATTCCATCTGGGCCTATAGCCTTTGTCACATCCAACTCTAGTAAACACTTCCTTACTTCCCCGCTGGTAATCTCAAACTCTTCCAGTGGTTCCTGGTTAGCTATTCCCTCTCTTATCTCTGGAATTTCTCCTTGCTCTAAGGTGAAGACCTCCTGGAATTTCTTATTCAGTTCCTCACACACTTCCTTGTCATTTGTAGTGAATCCTTCCGCCCCTATCCTTAATTTCATAACCTGTTCCTTTACTGTTGTTTTTCTCCTGATGTGGCTATGCAACAATTTAGGCTGAGTCTTTGCCTTGCTTGCGATGTCATTTTCGTATTGTCTTTCTGCCTCTCTTCTCATCCTGACATATTCATTCCTGGCATTCTGGTATCTTTCTCTGCTCTCCAGTGTCCTGTTATTCCTATAGTTTCTCCATGCCCTTTTACTTTGCTGCTTAGCTAGCCTACATCTCTGATTAAACCATGGGTTTCTCATCTTCATTTCACTGTTTTCCTTTTGGACTGGGACAAACTTGTTTGCTGCGTCCTTGCACTTCTGCGTGATGTAATCCATCATATCTTGGGCCGTCTTTCCCCTGAGCTCTGTTTCCCATGCTATATCTGTTAGGAATTTTCTTATCCCCTCATAGTTTCCCTTTCGGTATGCTAACCTTTTGGTTTCGGTATCCCTCCTCGAGTTCAATAACCCTTCTTCAATCAGGTACTCAAACACCAGTACACTGTGGTCGCTCATTCCTACTGGGTCCTCAAAACCGATTTCTCTTATGTCGGAGTCGTTCAGAGTGAAGACTAGGTCGAGTCTCGCTGGTTCGTCATTTCCTCTCATCCTTGTGGGTTCTCTGACATGCTGGGTTAAAAAGTTTCTAGTCACCACCTCCAATAGTTTGGCTCTCCACGTATCCTCGCCTCCATGCGGTTCCTTGTTCTCCCAGTCAATCCTTCCGTGATTGAAGTCGCCCATGATGAGCAGGTGGGATCTATTTCTACAGGCAGCAGAGGCTGCCCTCTCAATTATAGTGTTAACTGCCATGTTGTTGTTTTCATACTCTTGACTGGGTCTTCTGTCATTTGGTGGAGGGTTGTATATTACTGCTACTACTATTCTTGGTCCTCCCATTGTCATGGTGCCTGCTATGTAGTCTCTGAACCCCTCACAGCCCGGGATAGCCATCTCCTTAAAACTCCATTCCTTTCTCATGAGTAGGGCCACTCCGCCTCCTCCCCTACCTTCCCTCTCTTTCCTTATTACTGTGTACTCCTGGGGAAACACGGCATTCGTTATGATTCCAGAGAGTTTTGTTTCAGTGAGTCCGATTACATCTGGGTTCACTTCTTGTGCTCTTTCCCTTAGTTCACTTGTCTTGCTTGTGATCCCATCTATGTTCGAGTACATCACCCTGAAACTGACTCTCTTCTGCTTCTCCTCTGGGGGGGATCTTTGGGATCTGGGGTGAGTGGGAGCTGGAGGGATCTGGCACGGGGAGACTGGTGGAGAAGGGAGAGCTTGGGGGGGTGGGGGAGAGGGAGAGGGTTGGAGGAGAGGGAATCCCAGAGGGAAGTGGGGAGGGTGACCCACTTCCCTCTGGGATTGTAGGGTTCGGGGTTGTGGCTCTCTGATTCCTCCCTCTCTCCCCTCTTGCATTTTCTGTATGTGTGTGTTGTTGGTCGTGTCCCTTTCATTCTCGTTTTGCTACCTGCCTTCTTCATTCCTCATCTTTCTTCTACACTCTTGTCCCTGGCCATTGGTGCTGGAGTTTTTTCTTCTGGTCTTTTCTTGTGTTTTTCCGTTTTCTCATTTTATCCCACACATGGTTGTGTTTTTTTGTTTGTGCCTTTTGGCTCTCCTATTGCCAGATGTGGGTTCCTGGTTTTTTGGCTTACCCGCCCTGTTGGCGTTTTCACGGTCTCTCGGTTTCCCTTCTCTAGAATCGTGCATCGGGACTGTCGTCTCCAATCTTCTGGCTGGCTCGCAGGTGTTAGGATTTTTTCTGTATGGCGGACGTTCCATCTCCTCCTCTGCCGGCCTGGGTTTCCGGCTTTGCTGGCTCCGTGGTTGCACCCGAGATCTTCCCGCGGCTCCTCCTCTTCCTAGGCTTGATTGGCCTATGGCGGGGCCGGTTCGGTTCTGCCTTGAGTCTCTCGCCTTCTGTTGGTGGTTGGGTGGCTTCTTTGATGGTGCGTCTTCTTGGCGGCAGTGTGGGGTTTTTGGCGGTCCTTCCTGTTCTTTTGTCCCTTCTTTGGTAGCTGCATTCGTCAGTTGGCTTCTCGTAAGGGGCGTCAGCTCTTTCGCGGTTCGCCCCTTTGGCGAGGTGATGGGGGAGGGGGAGGCACGCTCTGTTTGCTTACATTTGGTCCTACGATTCGTGGGCGTTTCAGGTTATATCATCCGGCCTCTGGTGGTGTTGGGCAGCTCTTTCTCCTTTGGGGCGTTCAGGGTTGGCGAAGCAGGCTTCTTTCCCTGCGATTCGTCGGTTCATCTTAGAGTGGGTGCGCTTGGGTGTGTGGTCAAAACAACCTCGTCCCTCCGGTGGGTTTCCCGCCTGTTAAAAGTACCAAAACAGAACTGTGAAGATCTGAAGTTCATTCTGGACTTGTCCCCATCTGAACCCCTGGATTCCTTGTCCGTTCTTTTGGATGACCACCCTGTCTCAGGTCCAGCTTCTTTTGGAGCCAGGTGCCTGGATGGTGTCCCTGAACCTCAAGGACTCATAATGGTACGTTCCTATTCATCCAGAGTTCATGGACTGCTTAGGTTTCATGGTGGGGCATCTAGCTTAACACTTTCGTTGCCTTCCTTTTGGCTTGAATCTGGCACCTCACGTTTTCACGCGTCTTACCCGGGTTGTGGTGACCCGTCTGTGTCTCCCAGGGGTTTGGGTTCTGGCCTACCTCGATGACTGACTGGTGTGGGCATCCCAGTCAGTCTGCTTGTCTGCTGCTTCAAGTTTCTGGTAAACTGGCGGAAGTCCCATCTGGTTCTGTCCCAGGTTCAAACCTGGCTGGGTTTTGTTTGGGACTCTTGGACCGCTTCCGTATCTCTCCCTCTGGAGGCGTTGCTGCGGCTGTGGTCCTTCCTTCAGCTGTTTCAGGGGGGTCTAGGGGTCACTCGGCAGTTGCTCGAGCAGTTGTGTGGGAGTCTGAACTTCACCTTGCTGGTCTACCCACTGGGTTGGCTTCAGTGTCTGTTCTGGTTCTTTGGGGAAGCCCCTCCTGCCTCTCTCGTGATTGCTGGGTTCACCCTCCAGGACCCATGTGTCAGTTGCTGCGTCGCCGGCTTCCTCTTTGTGTTTTTCGGGGTTCAGTGCCTTGGCGCCTACCCGAGTCTGAGCATCGGCAGTTTCGTTTTTGATGCTCAGTCAACGAACTAAGGTGTGAATAGGTCTGGGGCTTCCACCTTCTTCTCCCGAAGAGGAAAGGGCTGCGCGGACAAGCGGCGCGGTGGCGGTGAATAATGATTGCTTGTGTGCTTGTTTCCTCGTTTCCTTTGTTTTCCTTTGGGGAGTTCTGTTTCTCTATTTGGTCTGTTTTTTTTTTTTTTGATTTCCTAACATATGGTGTTTATTTGAGATGCCTATCTTTCTGGGTGCCTAACCTCAGTCGATGGCAGACAAGGAATACCCCTAAATACAAGGGGGGTCTCCTTAGGCCATTGCTAGTGCCTCTTTGAAGGGGCCAGGTTCCGGTTCTGGTCCCAGGTAGGCAAAACTCCACTGACTGAAGCCCCAGACTAATATAGTGCATATCAGTCCTATAGCTCCAGGGAGACTCCAGGGCTCATCCAGAAAATGGCGTTTTATTACATTCAAGTCTGGTTTTATGTACCATTTTATTGTTTAAACTTACTTAAGAATTGTTATGTCAATTATGGCAAACAAATATTTACGATAAATTGTGAAACTCTTAGTGGACCAGAATAATTTGTAAATGGGACCAATCTGGTCGCAATTTGTGTGTTGGAGTGTGGTGGTGCCACCATAATGGGAAGAAATTTTTGTGAAGATGGGTTTCCAGTCCAAACCCTTTCCCTTCTATCCAACTCTATAATGGAATTTGAGGCTGCTTGTATTACTTACTGGTGGGCTACAGGGTATGGCCTATGCTGTATATACAAATGCTAATACTGTACAATACAGTGGATCAGAACTAAGTATAATTTTTCAGGAAATAGCTTAAAATATTTGGTATGGATGGGTAAAATGAGTATTCTTTGTGAACTATGTACTGTAATGAGGAATTGCATTATGAAAAACATCAAAATTTCTGCTCATCATCCACAGATCTTGTCCAGAGTGCCGCACGCAGAGTGATTTTGTTATCCCCTCTCGGTACTGGGTTGACGACAAAGATAAGGAAGAGAAAGATAAACTGCTTGATAGTTACCAAATTGCGTTAAGGTATTTTGTGTGTCCATTTCTGATTGTCTATTTATAGTATGTACTACTGTTTATTGTATCGGGATTAGAGTTGGGCTTATTGTGTCAGCGGTACTGTTAAGTAGTTTAGGCACAGGTTGTCTCCTGTTGAAGCCCTTTCCAGCCATTCTGTTTATAAAGAAGTATTTTTCAATTTTTGTATTATAAATTTTGTGTTATAATCAATTACTTCATCTTTATATTACATTTAATGTGCTGCCATCTAATGGCTAGTGGTACTCAGAATGTTTCTAATTTGTTTTAATAATTTGTGTTCCTAGTAAATCAAAAATATGTTTATAAGGTGCATTGAGAATTAAGTTTTTTGCTTTGTATGAGTTTCTCTACTGTATTCCCTTCTTATTTTACAAAGCAGGATGATGAAAATGTCAATAATGAAAAAGATTTTTGATGTGTATATATATATTGGCTTTAGCAAAGTCTTTGTCAATTTATCAGTAACTACCAGGGAGTGAGATGAAGCTCTTTATGCCCTATTTCCTAGCCAGTTTCTAACTGGGGAGTAATTACCTCTCAATATTAACATTCTCAGCCTAATTTGTTTAAAGTTGTGGATGGAATTGGCTTTAACAACCTCTCCCTTCATTGCATTTCATTTTCCTACCACCATTTTCCTGGATTCCAAATTATAATTTATACAGATGTGATAGAAAAACTAGGTCAAATGGAGGAGTAGGTCTGTATATTAAAGAGGACCTGGTATGCACAGAACTACTAAACTCAACTAATGAGGTGGTAGAGGTACTTGGAATTAAGGTAGAGAAACTAAACTTAATTATTATTTTAATATATAAACCGCCAGATACAACGGTTGAGGAATTCACAGAGCAGATGCACAAAATAGAGAACATACTTGATGACCTAGCAAACCCAGCTCCAGATATTATCTTCCTTGGAGATTTCAATTTACCGAGTCTAAGATGGAGAATGGCAAACACAAATATCATAGCAGGGAATGACCCGGGAAATAACCAGCCACAGGTCAGAGAACTTTTGAGATTCTGTGACAAATTCTCGCTCAATCAACAGATTACAGAACCAACTAGGAACGAAAACACACTAGACTTGTTATTCACAAACAATGATGAACTAATCAGAGACATAACAATCTCAGATACTTCATACTCAGACCATAAGCTCATTGAAGTGCGAACTAGCATAAATAACGGTAGTAGATCTAAGAGACCCAACAAGCGAGAAGGAATATTCAATCAATTCAATTTCAACAATAAGAGGATTGACTGGGAAAAAATAAATGTAGACCTTTCAACCATTCAATGGGAGACGGTCTTAAGCGACAAAACTCCCACACAGGGAATAGCTCAACTGACAGCTGAAGCTTACAAGGTCTGCTTGAAGCACGTGCCGGTGAGGAGGGGCAGAAAGAGGAACACTCTAGAAAGAGAACGCAGACGACTGTACAGGAGAAGGAAAAAATTACGGAAATGCTTCGGCAGACACAACTATCACAAGCAAGGAAAATAAGCCTAAGCAGGGAGATCGAAGAAATCGAACAAACGTTGAAGCGATCATATGAGTCTGAGGAAATGGAATTGGAACAGAGAGCTATACAAGAGATAAGGAAAAATCCGAAATATTTTTTCACATACGCTAAATCAAAATCCAAAACCTCGACCAGTATTGGACCGTTAATTACAAATGAAGGTACGTACACAGAGGACAACAAAGAGATTAGTGAAATTCTAAGAAGCCAGTATGAGGCTATGTTTAGCACACCAATTAACAACATGAAAGTTGATGACCCAGACAGCTTCTTTATGAATGACATTCAAGCTGCAGATAATATAACGGATATTACCACAAACTCGGAAGACTTTGAAAGAGAAATTGACAATATGCCCATGCACTCAGCCCTGGGCCTGACTCATGGAATTCAATATTCATAAAGAAATGTAAAGTACCAGTAGCGAGAGCACTCAGCGTAATATGGAGAAAGAGCCTGGATACAGGGGAGATACCAGCAGCACTTAAATCTGCAGATATAGCTCCGTTGCACAAGGGGGGGAGTAAAGCCTTGGCAAAAAATTATAGGCCAGTTGCACTAACATCACACATAATAAAAGTGTTTGAAAGAGTGATTAGGAATCAAATTTCTAGTTTTATGGAAAACAATGAATTGCACAATCCAGGACAACATGGATTTAGAGCGGGAAGATCCTGTCTGTCACAGTTACTCAACCACTATGACAAAATCACAGAAGCCCTAGAAGAAAAGCAAAATGCAGATGTTGTATACACAGACTTTGCAAAGGCTTTCGACAAATGTGACCATGGGGTGATAGCTCACAAAATGAGGTCAATGGGAATAACTGGAAAAGTAGGACGCTGGATACTCAATTTCCTGTCGAACAGAACACAAAGAGTAACAGTCAATCAGATAAAATCGAGTCCAAGCGATGTTAAAAGCTCTGTACCTCAAGGTACAGTCCTTGCACCGCTACTGTTCCTTATTCTCATATCTGATATAGACAAAAATACACGTCACAGCTTCGTGTCATCCTTCGCAGATGACACAAAAATCAGCATGAAAATTACCTCTGCTGAAGACATTGAAAAACTACAAACAGATGTCAACAAAGTTTTCGATTGGGCAGCAGAAAATAATATGATGTTTAACAGTGATAAATTTCAGGTACTCAGGTACGGCAAAAATGAGGATCTGAAACATAATACAGGGTACAAAACACAATCAAATCTTCCCATAGTAGAAAAACAGCATGTCAAGGATTTGGGAATAATGATGTCCGACGATCTAACGTTTAGGGAGCATAACCAAGCAAATATCGCATCAGCCAGAAAAATGATCGGATGGATTACGAGAACTTTCAAATCCAGGGATCCCATCACAATGGTTGTACTCTTCAAGTCACTTGTGTTGTCCCGTCTCGAATACTGCTCAGTACTCACTTCCCCTTCAGAGCAGGAGAGATTGCTGAAATAGAGGGAATACAGAGAACATATACGGCACGCATAGACGAGATAAAACACCTAAATTATTGGGATCGTCTCAAAGCTCTCCAAATGTACTCTCTAGAAAGGAGACGAGAGAGATACCAAATAATATACACGTGGAAAATACTGGAGGGCCAGGTCCCAAATCTACACAGTAAAATAACAACGTACTGGAGTGAACGATATGGAAGAAAATGCAAGATTGAACCAGTGAAGAGCAGAGGTGCCATAGGCACAATCAGAGAACACTGTATAAACATCAGAGGTCCGCGGTTGTTCAACGTCCTCCCAGCGACTATAAGAAATATTGCCGGAACAACCGTGGACATCTTCAAGAGAAAACTGGACTGTTTCCTAAGAGAAGTCCCGGATCAGCCGGGCTGTGGTGGGTATGTGGCTCTGCGGGCCGCTCCAAGCAACAGCCTGGTGGATCAAACTCTCACAAGTCGAGCCTGGCCTCGGGCCGGGCTTGGGGAGTAGAAGAACTCCCAGAACCCCATCAACCAGGTATCAACCAGGTACCAGGTATCAACCAGGTACCCCTACTGGGAGCGAGAACTTCCTTATGTCTCTTCTACTTGTTTGCATCTCCATCTTCCACCAGTATTCCCTTGTTCTACTGCTTATTAATTTATATATCTCCCTTTATCCACTTTGATAAGTCCTCCTTAAACTGTAATGAAAATGGTGGTAGGTGTGGGGGGGGGGGATGGACTAGAGGTCTCTTAATTGGGATTAGAAACATTGTGTCATCTAAAGAAAATTGGGGTAATCATGAATGGAGTCATCTCCTTTGAATTGAAGTGTCCCAGGGTTCTGTCCTTGCACTTAAGTTGTTTACCATATGTACATGTGATATTGCATTTCATGTCCTACAGTTCTGTATTTAATTCTCTATTAATAACTTCATATGCCTTCTTTACAATGGAAAATCTTATTTAAGATTTCCTGGCAGGAAATCCTTCTAACATCTAATGAGCCATTTCTTTTTGCTCTCTCACTTCCTTATCATAATAATTATAATTATATAAAATATATTTGAAACATGATTCAGTGGAATATTCATTGGTACTGCACAAAAATTATATACCCCTGTAATACCACTAATATTCAGAACGTTTTGGACTAGCCTTGTATGACAAAAATTTGTTGACTCGCTGTACTGAAGCTGTTGTACAATTTATTGCAGTGCTAAACCCTGTAAGTACTTCAAGCAAGGAGAGGGACAGTGTCCATTTGGCAATAAGTGTTTCTATCTACATGCTCTCCCCGATGGTACAAAGAAAGATGTTGGTCCTCCAAGACGTCGTCGTCGATTTACTGCAGATGGAGAATTACAGTTGTATCTTGATGTAAGTAATAAATGCTTTGCTAGTTCTGCGAAGTACATAAATTACATCTAACTCACTCCAACTTGTCTTGAAGTCAATGTTTACATAATATATGAGACACTAAATATAACATAACCTCACTGCACAAAAGCAGCAGCAAAATGTTAC
Organism: Procambarus virginalis; assembly: GCA_020271785.1. NCBI lineage: Eukaryota > Metazoa > Arthropoda > Malacostraca > Decapoda > Cambaridae > Procambarus > Procambarus virginalis. The sequence continues at coordinate 11,970,136 of WNGS01165339.1, forward strand.
CACAGGGACATCACACTTCATATTAGCATCACATTACTACATTTTTCAGATGGACATTAACCCTTAAAGGGTGCAATACATATATACTGTATATGATTTGAGTAAATGTCGCTGAACGGCTCACCTTGTATATACAGTATCTGATTTAAAGTACCGAGCAAGATTTAAAAGTCCTTCGGCTACACAGGGTTCACGTCAGCTTCTTCAGGGTTCTAGTAAACAAATGCCTTTTAAAAAGAAAAATTGTGGGTAACATTCCAAGGTGTGAGAGCTTTAGTACTGAGTGAGCAACCAAGGCTGGTGCATGTAGCATGAGCTAACAGCACTGCTGTTGAGCCTGTGACCACAGTATCGCCTAAAAATGTCAAAATATATTTGTAACTGCTATTAGGAAGCAATGATAGTATTACAGAAGACCCTTGACTGTGATAAAAATGACCAGGATTCTGATAATAGCAGGATTGTGCTGATAATTAGCGTTGTGCGTATTATGGTGGGAGGAATAATCTTGGTGAGGGAAGGAGGTAGCATCGTCTGCCGACTCCTGTGTGGTGACCTGTTATTGTCGGGACTCACCATACCAGCTTAATGGTTCACTATGGTGAACACAAATCTAGATACTTATATATAATGTGTGTGTATGTAGTGTAATAACAGCAAAAGAAGTATGTTGGGAGGAGCCATTTTGGTGAGGGAGGTGGCGTCGTCTACTGGCTGGTGTGTGACTTGTCATGCTATGTAGGGTGGCCACTATGCTGTTTGGACATCATACCAGCTTAGTTGTACAGTTATAGTGAACAAAACATGTAGATACTTTTATATAATATGTGTATATAGTGTAATAACAGCAGAAACAGTATGGTGGAAGGAGGAATGTTGCCGAGTGAGGTGTTGAAGGAGGGAGGGAGGTGGAGTCTGTTAGCTGGTGTGTGGCGGCCACTCTTGTTGTTTGGACTCTCACCATACCAACTTAATGGTTCATTATGGTGAACAAAACATGCAGATACTTATATATAGTGTGTGTTTGTGTATATAGTGTAATAGCAGCAAAAATATTTGTTTATTGTTTTATGAACATAATAATTGAATCACTAATATGCACACCATACTTTTGAGTATAGCGATGGTTCACACATTTTATTATGTAAATATATCACACTACACACTTGTACCTGGTTGATACCTGGTTGATGGGGTTCTGGGAGTTCTACTCCTCCCCAAGCCCGGCCCGAGGCCAGGCTTGACTTGTGAGAGTTTGGTCCACTAGGCTGTTGCTTGGAGCGGCCCGCAGGGCCACATACCCACCACAGCCCAGTTGGTCCGGCACTTCTTGGAGGAATAAATCTAGTTTCCTCTTGAAGATGTCCACGGTTGTTCCGGCAATATTTCTTATGCTTGCTGGGAGGACGTTGAACAGCCGCGGACCTCTAATGTTTATACAGTGTTCTCTGATTGTGCCTATGGCACCCCTGCTCTTCACTGGTTCTGTTCTGCATTTTCTTCCATATCGTTCACTCCAGTATGTTGTTATTTTACTGTGTAGATTTGGTACTTGGCCCTCCAGTATCTTCCATGTGTATATTATTTTATATCTCTCTCGTCTTCTTTCTAGTGAGTACATTTGGAGAGCTTTGAGACGACCCCAATAATTTAGGTGTGTTATCGCGTCTATGCGTGCCGTATATGTTCTCTGTATTCCCTCTATTTCAGTAATCTCTCCTGCTCTGAAGGGGGAAGTGAGTACTGAACAGTACTCAAGTGATTTGAAGGGCTGACTTGAAGGGCTGAAGGGCAGGGCTGGGCGGATGAGTGGCGCGGTGGTGTATGACATTTGCTTGTTTCCTTGACAGTTGGAGGGAGTTCTGCCTCCCTGTTTGGTCTCCAGTTGCAATTTTCTTACAAAGTGGGGCCTCCCCTCCCAGTCAGGCCCGTTGTTGCCGTGAAGGGGGCTTAATGGGCGGCTGCCGGAGTGTAATGCTCCATGGGTCAGTCCTTTGTCCTTTTGCAGCCTTATGCTCCTGCTGCTATCTTTATCAATTGTGCCAGACATCTTTTCCTTTTCTTTGTGTTTCATTTTTCTCCCCCCCTCTTTTTTCAAATTGTCGTTTCCCACCAACCTTTTGCCTGTTTTGATCATTCTTTTGGCCTTCTTTTGTTTTGACATCCGTGTGTTTGAGAAGGCATACTCCTGCACTTATAGAACTGCAGTACCCAACGTCTCGAGCGAGGGGGAATCTTTTATTGTCAATCCTCCTTTCGTCACTGAACCCGATCTCGACGGACTGACGGTTCTTAAGGTGGTGTTTGTGGGGCGTATACTCACGACGCACCCCTGGGGGGCCCCGGCAAGATCGGCAATCACTCTCTTGTTGGGTGTCTTGCCTCTAATTGTGGCTCCGTGGTGGGTGTGGGGGCACATTCGTGAATGAAAGTTTTTCCTCGTTTATATGTTAGTTATTGTTCCTCTTATACCTTCTCGGGCTCGTGGGGTGAGTGACCAAGCCCCCGAGTCGGCCTGTGTTGGATGACCGGGCTCTGTAGCCCCCGCTGCATTGGGCCCCGACCTTGCTCCTCCTTTGACCCTCCTGACTACTCCCGTCGGTTCCCCTCCCTCCACTGTTGTTGGGTCGAGCCCCAAGCCCCCAGTGGTGACCACCTCGTACCCTGGCACAGCTCAGTCTCTAGTTGTGACTACTGCACCTTTTAACCCCCCCCTCTCTCTCTCTGGGGGTTCTCAACGCCATCCTCGCCACGGCCGCACTCGCTCGATTCCTTCCCGTACTGATGCGTATCAAGCCTTGTTTGGTCCCGCTTGGTGGACCAAATACTTTGATCTCCCTCTTGATTCTACGCCTCCTGATGATTTCTCCCTCCATAGGTACCTTGTTGATTCAATAGATGCCTCTATTACCTTCAACCCCACCCGTCTCGGTACATGTGTCGTTGCTGCTGCTCCTCAGGATGTAGCCTCCCGTTTGGCCGCCTTATCCTGCCTTGGCGAGACCCCTGTTCGGGTCTCCAAGAACGCTCAGTTGAATGTCAGTGTTGGCACTATTCTCCTCCCACCGCATGTTACAACCGGTGTTTGGAATCTACAGGACTGCCACGAAGATATTCGGCATATCCTCGAAGCCCAGGGCCATTCTGTACTCCAGGTAGACTCGTTTACTCGTCCCCCTCGTGGTCCTCGCCGTCAACCCCTTCAGGTTGTGAAGATTACCTTTGATGGTGGACCCTTCCGCCCTGTCATTCTTGCTGGTGCCAGGTGCTCCGTCCAGGAATACATTTCCTCTCCTCGGCTCTGTAATAAGTGCTGGAGGTTTGGGCATGGAGCCCTCTGCTGGTCCGGTACTGTCTGTCTCTGTCCTGTGTGTGGGAACTAAGGTCACTCTAAGTCGGAGTGCACTTCTCCCCAGGCTTGCTGCCTCAATTGCGGTGAGGCCTACCCTACCTTCTGCGCGTGTATACATTACAAGCTTGAGGCAGCCGTCCTCAACTTGAAGCACCGGGAACGTTTGTCTTTTCCTAAGGCAAGGCGCCAAGTTCGCTGTCTCCCACCTTATGCTAACGTCTCTTATGCTCATGTGTTGTGCTCTTCCTCTCCTTGTCCTTCCCACCTTCCTCAGTCCCACAACCGTTTCCAGGCCTTATACCCAGACACGCCCACCGCCGCATTCTCTTTTCCTTTGAGTTTTGTCCCGAAGGGTCTCCTTCATGGCTCTTTGTCTGGGGTTCCCCTTCTTTCTACCCAGTCTGTCATGTTTCCTGTGTCGTCTTCCTCGTTTCCCTCCGATCCTCCTTCCCGTCCTTCTCCTCTGTCTCTTAGCTCTCCCCGCCTCCTGTCAGTGCGGGCTGATGTCCATCGCTTTTCCAACGGCCATCGTGTTTGCTCTCGTTCTGCTTCTGTTGAGACGCTTGAATCTGTTGCCCAGTACATTGTTGCTGGGATGCCTGTCTCTTTGAGTCAGAAGCGAAAGCCTGGCTCCTCTCCTTCCTCCTCCCAGGCGGATAAGAAGGCTTAGCTTTCTTCCTCGCCCCCTACCTCCATAGCAGTGACCATTTCATCCATCCCTTCCCGTTTCGGTAGTTGCTCCCCCTGTTCCTGCTATGGAGGTTTCTTTGGCCCCCGCTTCCCCCTCGGTTGCTGCCCTTGCTGAGGTACACTCCCTGGTTTCTGCCCCTCCTACTGCTGTCCTTGATCCTTGATTGTCCCCCCCCCCCCCCGTCCTCCTCCTCATGTCCCTGCACGTCTGCCTCTGGTCTGTCCTTCCGCTTCCTTCCCTCCATCTTTACTCAGTTTACCCATGCCCCTCTAACCCTGACTTCGCTGACCCTGACCCTGATCCTGCGCTTCTTTAACTTACTGTGTTCCCTTTTCACCTTTGTTTCTTCGTTGTTCTCTGTTGCTGTCCTTTCTCATCTTGTTGATGTCTATTTTTCAGTGGAACATTCATGGTAAATTAAATTAAATTTTGCCCCGAGGGGCGAGTTTATTGGGCAGCGCCACTCATCTTGTGAGTGGACACACCGCCATAGCAGCATGTACAACACTCCCCAATAGGAAGAAAACCCGCTGGGTTGTTCATCCTGTCACTTGTACCCAGACACAGCTGGGACTTGCTTAACTGTCTCAAGTGAACAGCTCCTCAAACAAGAAGATTAACATCTATCAACCCTTAAAAGCTTACGTTATCTTGCGGGTGCAAAATGGGGAAATCTTTTAAGAACAGTATCAATATTTGTTACCAGTGAATCTGTACGATGGTACAACATGGTTGCAGCTGGCAATCCCAATCATTATGGCCGAAGAGGAGGAGGACGAGGGAGAGAATCAGTAATAGCGAGAATCCGTCTTGGATACAGATATCCATGGAGATATGGAATGGAAACAACAGTTGAGCAGCGAAGTTGCAGAATCTGTGGTGAGAGTGATGGACACCGCCTTGACCACTATCTACGTGAATGTGAACACCTGAGAGACATCAGAAATATGTGTAGATTAATAAACCCCACATTGTTTGAGTTAGGAAAACATTCATGGTTATTACGCCAATTTCTTTGAACTCCAACTTCTGATTTCACAGTTTTCGCCCCTTTGTGTCTGTCTCCAGGAGCTCCCCCCCCCCCCCGGTGCTGGGGCTCCTAACCCTTCTGCTCTCTTGATTCGCTCTGATGTTCCCTTTGTCCCCTTACTTTTTCTATCGCCTCGCCATTGCTCTGCTGCCCGTATCTTTGTGAGGAAATGGTTTATGGTTTGTTCCATTTTTCTCCCCCCCTGAGTGTCCCGCTTTCTCTTCCCGATCTTAAACACCTCCTGGACTCTTGCTGGAGCCTGTGCTCCTGGTAGGTGATTTCAATTGTTGTCATACCCTTTGGGGGTGATGTTTTGACAAGCACCCGGGGTTGCCTTCTTGAACCGTTCATCTTCTCCTCTTCCCTGTCTCTACTGAATTCTGGTGAGCCCACTCATTTGGACTCTCGAACTCGCATCCTTTCCTGTCTTGATCTTCCTCTTTGCTCGTCGTCTCTTTACTTGGATTTCATGTGGCGAGTTCTTGATGACCTCCATGGCAGTGACCATTTCCCCATCCTTGTTACCTTTTTCTCTTTTCACCCTCCCCTTTCCTTCCCTAGGTGGCAGTTTACTAAGGCAGCCTGGAACCTATTTACCCTCAGTGCTGCTCTCTCTGACCTCTCCTTTCTGCCTCTCCCTCGCTCTCTTCTCCTTTTTTCATGACACCATTTTCGACGCTGTCCTCCAGTCTATTCCTCACTCTTCCTCTCGGGGACCACGGAAGTGCATTTCCTGGTGGAATGTGGACTGTGCGCGGGGTGTCTGCTGTAAGCATGCAGCCTGGAAGAGACCGCCTCCAGCAGACAGCCAATACTTTTCTTTCAGAAGGCGAGTGCGGTGGCCCATAGGGCCATCTGTACGGCTAAACGTAAATGTTGCATGTCTTATGTCTCCACTATTACGTCCGAAACTCCTCTGCCGCCGATCTGGAAGCATGTCCGCAAGATAGCGGGTAAGTTCGTTCCCGATGTCTCACTGGTCCTTCACCTCTGTGGTACTCTTGTGGCGGACCCATTGCAGGTCGCTACCGAACTGGGTTCCCACTTTTCTAATGTTAGCTCTGGTTCTCATCTTCCTCAATCTTTCCTTCTTTGTAAACCTGTTCTTGAATCTCATCCTTTAGATTTCTGCACTCATCTCTGACTTCCCTATAACGATCCCTTCTCTCTCTCACTGAACTTCGGTCTGCCCTGGCCCTCTGCGGTTGTATGGCGGCGGGCTCCGATGGCATTCATTATGAGATGCTTCGCCATCTCCCTCCATGCACTGCTCAGTATTTACAGAGTCTGTATAATTGTATCTGGAGTCATTATCTGTCTCTGAGGACTGGCTCGATGCCGTTGTCTTCCCTGTTCGAAAAACCAGGGTCTCTGGAGACTTCCCCTAAGGACTTTCACCCTATTGTCCTCACGAATTGTGTCTGTAAACTCTTTGAACATATGGTTAACATTCGTCTGATGTGGTTCTTAGAACACTATCACCACCTCTCCCCTTCTCAATTTGGTTTCCGCAAGTGCCGCAGCACAACAGATGTCCTGGTGAACTTGGAGGTCTATATTCGTACTGCTTTTGATGCGAAGACCTCCGTTGTTGCCGTCCTTTTTGACTTGGAAAAAGCATACGACACCACTTGGCAATATCATTTTCTGTCCCAACTTCATTATTTTGGCCTTCGTGGTAATCTCCCTCTCTTTCTCCAAAGCTTCCTCTCTCGACGTTCCTTTCGGGTGAGGCTTGGTACCGTTCTCTCTGCCTCTTTTCAACAATACGAAGGTGTGCCCCAAGGTAGTGTTCTGAGCACTACTCTTTTTCTGGTTGCCCTCAATAATCTTCTTTCCTCTCTTCCTTCTGATGTCTTCTCCACTCTGTCGACGATCTTACCCTTTGCTGTCGGTGTGATGATTCGCCTCTCCTTCAATGCTGGCTTCAACTTGTGACTGATGCCGTGTCATCTTGGGCCATCGATCATGGCTTCAGCTTCTCTACGTCTTAAGACTTGTGCTATGACTTTTACTCGGAAGTGGGTCATTCTTCGTCCTTCTTTGACGCTTTATGGTCACCCCATTGTGTACAAGGATTCCGCTAAGTTTTTGAGGTTGATTTTTTACACCCGTTTGTCTTGGTCGCCCCACATCTCTTACCTCCGAGTTGAATGCTCTAAGGCCCTTACCCTCCTTTAGGTGTTGTCCCATACTTTTTGGGAAGCGGATAGGGGCACTCTCCACGCTTTACATTCCTCTCTCGTCCTGTCTAAACTCAATTATGGTTGCCCTGCTTACTTGTCTGCTTCTCCTTCTACTCTACGCTGTCTTGATGCTTTGCACCATACTGGGTTGCGCCTCAGTTCTGGTGCCTTTCGTTCGACTCCCGTCCTCAGCTTGTATGTTGACACTGGCTTCCTGTCTCTCCAGGACCGCTGTGATCGCTACTGTCTTTGCTATCTTGCGTGGTCCTTGCAACATCCTTCCTCTCGCCTTTGTCGTGCTTTAACTTTTACCCCTCCTGTGGTTCCTGTTCCTCTTCACTACCTCCCTCTTTCTGTCCAGTTATCTCGCTTACAGGACTCTCTTTCAGTTCGTATTTCTAATATTTCTCCTTGTGTTGTTCCTTCTTTGCCCCCATGGAGAGTCCCCCTTCCATAGTTTTGTACATCCTTAACCCACATCACTAAAGCTTTTACCCCTCCTACGGTTTTAAAACGCCTTTTCCTTGAGCACTTTTCTTCACACTCCCGCTCTGTTTCCATCTTCACCAATGGGTTTAAGTATGCGGACAGTGTAGGCTACTCTGTTGTTTTTCCTGACAGCACTTGTATGTGTTGCTTACCTCCGGAGACTAGCATCTTCACAGCGGAACTCTGTGCTATTCTCTATGCTCTTCATCTCCTGCTTTCTCATTGTCAATCTTCCTTTGTAGTTGTTGTTGACTCTCGGAGTGCCCTCATGGCTCTCGGATCCTGTAATCTGGTTTATCCAGTGGTTGTTGAGATACAGTGTTGGCTGTTTCTTATTCACAGTAAATTTAAGTCAGTTGAGTTTTGCTGGGTTCCTAGCCATATTGGTATCTCTTTAAATGAACGTGCGGATGCTGCCGCTAGGGAAGCTGTCCGCTCATGTCCCAACTCTCATAAAAGTATTCCTTATTCCGACTTTTACCCAGTTATTCATTCCTCCATCCTTACCCGTTGGCAGGCTTGTTGGTCTTCTGTTTGTTGTAACAAACTGCGTACTCTTAAGGGTTGTGTGTCCTCATGGCCGTCCTGCCACCGTAACCAGCGGTGGGAAATGGCTCTAGCATGGTTGTGTCTTGGCCATACTCGCTTAACTCACGGTCATTTAATGGAGCACCACCCAGCTCCTTTTGTCCAAATTCCATTGTCCCTCTTACAGTTGTACATATCCTTGTTGAATGTCCTGACTTCCAGAACGATTGTGTGTCTTGCTTGCCGACCGTCCCTCTCGGTCACTTGCTCCTCGATAGAATTCTTGGTGAATCGGATACTTTTGATATCGTTCGCCTTATGCGTTTCTGTTCTCGTATTGGCATCCTAGGTGATATTTAGCGTTCTCTGATTATCCCGCACATTTGATGGTGCTACATAGCCTTCCCGGTTTGGTGCCTTCTTTTGATAATTACTTACTTGGGTCTCTTTATTATTAATATGCATATCATTTGATTTATGTGACCAAAACACTTACGACATGGGTACAGTAAAGCCTAGGCAAAATTAAGCTGTCGTTGATATATATTCCCAAAAACTGAACAGCACGAGTTTCATTGGTTAGGTGGGCTTTGTAGGTCTAATTGTCAAGTTCATATGAAAAGGTGTAGGCAGAGGATGCATTTCTTTTATCATATACTGTACTAGGTGCATTCCCTGTGGCCATATTTCTGTTATCTTTCTTCAGTTGTTTACAAAATACTTCATAAATTAATAAACACATTTATTACCAGAATATGGTGCTCTGGGATTTTATTGAAGAGCGAGAACATCGTCTGGAGCTGCTTCGAGGCTCAATCCAAACTCTGCTGTTGGAATTGGAATTGGAAGACTTGGCTGATGAGTTCTACTTTGCCGATGACTCTGTATCAGAAACTTCTGATTTATAGGTTTGGGATTTTAATCGTGTTAATGAAAAAAAAACTGGGAAATTTATTGTTTTGAATACAACAATTAAAATGACATTTTTCCACTTAAATGTTGATCCGTAAGTTAAATATACAGTAATTGCTTCTGAAATTTGATGAAAATTAATAAGTTTCTAGGGTTACATAATGTAAGCTTAATAAAGCTGTGAATAATAAAAAAATGGTAAATAAATATTAAAAGTACTGTTCTTTTTTTTCAGAAGCAGTTAAACTATTAAATTGGTATATATATATATAGTTGTATCTAAAATGTTTTAACAAATTTATTGGAACATTTTCAGAAGCATTTGTTCTATAGGGTTAATATACCTGTGTAAAATATTCTAAAGTTCAAGAATCGAGTAGTCTAATAAAAAGGTAGACTTATCGTGTTGATTACAGAGCTATTGTGTAATTATATTGGCTGTATACTTAACAAAAGTTGTAGTAATCATTTCCAGTAAGTCCTGTGCGTGTGTGTGTGCATGTGCATGTATGTGGGTGTGTGCACGCTTGTGTGTATGTGTGGGTGTGTGTTGTGCACTATGACACATTCATAGCCACTGAAATGTGTTAGTTACAATGTTGCTCACATAGGTCTATGACCGATGGATTTCAGAATATAACAATTAATAAGGAAATTGCTGTTCCTGCATGTTGTTTTAAATGACCATTAATTTACAAATACAAGTGATAGGTATATGACTCATTATTAAATGTATTGTTTCATTTATTCAGATTTTTTTGACGTAAATTCTCTCTGAAGCTCTAGTTTGTAGTAAGTTGACATTTATGACGTACATCCACCGTCATCAAAAAGAAATGTCTCATAGTATAGTAAAGAAACAAATAATAAAACAAAAAAAATTAATTAACACTGCTGTTTATTTAGCAGGAAATTTTGGTCATTGAAGAATCTCGTAAATAAACGGCTTATGGAATCACTGTAACGAATAGTTCACATGTTCAGTGAGATATACATAACTTAAGCTAATGTGGAATAAGTTTGCTGCATAATGCTATTACAACTGCTGTGTGGGCTGGTTTGTGCGTTCCCAAGGCTGGAATTTGATCTAGAAAAGTTAGAAAAACCTCTTTAAATTAAATGAATATTATAATTTTAAAATTTAACTTGTATCAACTAGACAGTTGTCATCTTGATACCAAGGTGTATTGTTAGTATTTAAAAGATCAGTATATTCATGAATATCTGGCCTGAATTTTAGGAGGTCTGACTTTTTGATGTTTGGCAATTGGTACCAAATCTTGGCCATTCACTGCATTAAGATTTCCCAGGGTGGAAATGTCTGCATTGAACTGACCGATAACAGATTCTTTATTATTATTGCAGTGATTTAGAAAATAATCTAGTTCCTTATACTAATGTGTTGTGTCATTGGCTTTGTAATTTTTTGTCCAGCCAACTGTTATGACTAGGGAATAGTGCTAGGAAAGCCTTTTGTCCTCGAGAATGAAAACACACACACTGATAATTCATAAACTTTTGAAAAATTATCACTTCAAGCTTTAAATATTAATGGTTGCAAGGATCAGGTATATGCTGTAGGAACAAGGCTCATGGGCCCCTAATAGTCATGTATAAAGTTTTAAGTATCTCAATTTCTTATGTTAAGTTCAAATTTAACTTTGTTCCCAGTATTTTTGCTGTCAAGTATTTTCCAAGTTTCAGATTGTAGGAGCCCCATTATATTAATACTACGTACGTCTGTGATTGTAGGAGCCCCATTATATTAATACTACGTACGTCTGTTATTGTAGGAGCCCCATTATATTAATACTACGTACGTCTGTTATTGTAGGAGCCCCATTATATTAATACTACGTACGTCTGTTATTGTAGGAGCCCCATTATATTAATACTACGTACGTCTGTGAATGTAGGAGCCCCATTATATTAATACTACGTACGTCTGTGAATGTAGGAGCCCCATTATATTAATACTACGTACGTCTGTGAATGTAGGAGCCCCATTATATTAATACTACGTACGTCTGTGAATGTGCTGTCATTTTTTGTCTTCAAAATTTGAAACTTTCAGGTAGCATTTTACATGATTTTTATGCCATTTTTTCATGTGGTACTTAGAGAAAAGTATTTTTCATGTGATATTTTTGAGAACTTGCTATATAAATAATTCATGATTTTTGCCTTCAAAATCCAGCTTTCTGTGGTGAAACATTGTTGGATCTGATAGACAGCATCCACACCAGTTATAGTTCAAACCTAAAGATATTTCAAGCAGTCTTGACATATAGGTTTTATATAGATAGTTCAGTATTTCATGAATACACTACTGCCAGTCGTATTTTGTTTCTGTATGTAACTCGCTGCTTCACACACGGTGGGAAAACTTTGCTTTAATGTAAAGACCTCTCTTTTTGGTCTATGAAGCGGATCTCGGCATGTTTTGGAAAGATTATATAGGGTGACTTTACCTTTCAAGTTTCTTCAGGAGTACACCCCCCCCCCCTCATAAAAAAAGAAAGAAATTGAACCAAACTTTAAATATTTAAAAATGAAGTCATGTTTAAATCTATTGAATACTTTGATAATTCTGTCATGCATGATTCGACTCCTGTAACTTAATATGCTTATTTGTGCAAGTGATGATACAATTTTCCAGTGAAACAAATTTAAGATTTCAATAGATGCCAGAAGCATCTATTGAAAGATAGATCTATTGAAAGAAATCTAGTTCATGCCAGAAGCATTATCACAAATTTGCGCTGGTTAAGGAGTTACTATGTATTGAAAAACTTTATATTGCAAATTAGATTCAAAATGTCATTTGAATTGTCTAAGACATATTTAATAAATAATTGGATGTTGAAGTGAGGTTTATCCTCCTCTGCTTGTGGAAAGTGACACATTGATATTTTCCAAAATTTACTTTGAAATGATGTAATTATATTTGTATGACTCGCTCGATGTGCTTGGCAAAATGAAAGTGAAGATGAGGTGGCATTTTCTCTGTAGTATACAGGTTTATTCCTTGCATGGTTAGTCTTTAGTTGTAAGTTTAACCATTCTAGGAAGTTAATAATTGTCTTCTTCATTATTAGGGTTTCTCTCATGTGTAGTGAGTTTCTTCCTTGTATATTTATTTGTAACCATTCCATTTCTAGTTATGTTAGTACATACAGAGCAGTCTTGTACGCTTCTTGTTTGTTGAGAACATTTTTAAATAGCAATTCTGGCGTGTAGCAACTGATTGCATTAAATGATTTAGGATACAGACACTTTGAAATGGAAGCCAAAGTGCTCACAGATTAGTGAAAATTATTTATTGCCATAAAGAAGTATTGAGAGAGTTCATCTATAATCAATATGTTATTGAACAAAAATGTATGGTCAGTGATTAATGTCTGCCTCTGGGACCTTTTCATATCTTTAACACACACTGTAGTTTGTCTTGATTCTCAGATTCATAGGTATTATATAGGGTGACTGTTAATCATAAGAAAATCTATATGATGTGTTGTTCATATGTTATTTTGTCACAAAAGCCAGCTAGTGATTATATATATATATATATATATATATATATATATATATATATATATATATATATATATATATATATATATATATATATATATATATATATATATATATATATATTAAAATATAACAAGCTTTTTTGTTAAACCTGCCTTTATTGTCAAAATTATGTAGAATAAGATTAAGCTAGGTTGCTTTGTTATATGTGCTGATTCATGTAATTTTATGCCAAAAAATATTCATTTGCATCTAGAATTAGCCACATATAAATAGTCACAGCTGGTTCCATTGGAAAATAACTTGGAATTTTCATGTCTCGTGATTTTGTTGTCCTGTTTTGTCCGCTACATTTCTAAATATTGGTGCTTCATGTAATAAGGAACACGTAACAGAAATGCTAAGTTCATGTTTTAACGGCAGGCATTACTTATTCCTGAAAGTGTGGTCATCATCACGTGCGGTCAACTGCAGTAGAACTGCATTCTAGTGAAGTTCCGACAGCATCATATGACAATTTACATGGTGTCAGTATTTAAAGACTAATGATGTCCATATGGTTGTTCCAATATCTCAGTGGTGTCTCCCAGCAGTCATGGGTGACTTTAAAACAATTTGGAGTCAGACATCCTTCAGTTCCTGATCTCCCATCATATTATAGTTATAGCACTTACCTGGGGCAATGTGAATAGTTTCACTATACAGTATAATATTTATTTTGGTACATGGTCCCCAACTTACGAATGGGTTACATTTAAAAATGTTTAAGTTGGCATTCATAGCTTAAAGCCAGGTTTCCCGAGGCATAATGCTGCACAATAAATGAGTCATGTGTTTCTGGATCATCAAAAAATCTTTGTAACTAAAACAAAAATGATTTGGGAAAATGATACACCAAAAGCTTTTTTTTTTTTTTCTTGATATACCTGTAACTCAAATGAGGGATTTGCCATGCTTGTCTGACTATGCATCTTAAAGACCAAGGAGGTCTAATTAATGAAAGAAAGCAATAGAGGATAAGGGATACATGGGAGGGTAGGGAAAGGTGGCAAAGATTGGTAAGTCCTGTTCAATGTCATACATAGTCCTCCAGGCATGGGGCCCTTCTTTAGATGATTACTTCAATGTTGCAGATTACTGTAAATTGCTGACATTTAAATCTTGTCCTTGATAATACAAAGGCACCTCCAAATTTATCCTGACCAAAATTAAAGATTATTCCATTCGTACCGTTCTTCCCAAGCTTTATGAGTGAAGTTTACCGAGCAAAATCCAAAATTCAACTTGTCACATGTGGATATCTATCAGCAGAACCTGACTGTAAAGAGCTTTCACTATAAATATTTTCTTCCACCCCCCCCCCCCTCCTAGCCTCAACTTGTGCAATGTGCTGTCTTGCTCCCAGAACAGTTGATTATCTATTGTTTCCTTTCTAGGAAAATGGATTGCCTGTTTCATGGTACTGGTGCATTACTAACACACATCCTCTCATCAGCTATGATTAATAGTATTTTCATTGATAAACATTTGAATAGTTTACAAAGTGCTCAGTGAGACATCATTGGACGCAAGAAAACTGCTGATTGGGCAGTGCGGATCAGCCATGTGGCACCATGGGCCATGCTGAAGTTCCAGTAGTGCAATACACACCCACTTAGCTATGGGTACGTAAGTGTAACACTTTGTATTACAGGAGACAAAGGGGTGGGTTTGTATAACAGATCCAAATTAAAAAACCATGATTTTGGATACCCATTTGCAGATTCCTTACTTTTGAAGACAAAATTATTTGTTTAGTCATGGCTACTATCACAACATAAACTGATAAGGCCAGAAGGACTTTTGACTACTGCATATCTGAAAAAAACTTTTGATTTTTGTGTGTTTTCTTTGTACACGTTTAAGCATATGTTTTCCATACTTTTGAATACAGATCTACAATTCAATACAAAAAATAATAATTAAAATACAGTAATTAAATGTTTTCTGTCACAGGCAGAGGGGCAATTTTGATGATAGCTGCACTTTGAGGTTTAAACAAATGACAAGCGTACTAAACATCTTATTTGTTTACTTTCCATTCAGAGGAAGAAGAGTTACTGATCAGGATATGAAGGACATGATTCTACTACATCCATACACAATCATATTTCTCCTAGAGAGATCAGTTACTGTACTTGAAAGTACAGTAACAAAGGACAAAGATATATAATGTCTTTGTTCTGTTTACAGTCGGAACTTAAACAATTTGAAGAATAAACTTGACATTTCCAAGTTTGTTGAGCTGCATTCACTTAGTTGTTTTGGTTGCTAGTATTGATACTCTGCTTGAAGACAGGCAATTAATGCTGCTTAATGTTTGGAATGAATCCAGACTTCCTCATATAACATTAATAGTACAGTAGATCAATATAGAGCAGTTTATCATAAAACAAAATAAAACATATATATGTTTGGTGGTTTTTTAATGCATTAATGTGCAGTTTCCTTGAAAATTCTGAGCATTTGCATTGTTCACTATCAATCCCAAAAGAAATTCTATGATTAACTGTGTACTAATTTGACTATGAAAAACCTGTTACAGGTAACTAAAAGTTCATTAGCCAATTATAAAATGTATAGATAAACAATGACTTTAATATTCAACATTTTACCAAACCATTTTAAAAATTCACTCTAGTTTTAACTTTTGGTTAGTTGCCAGTTTTCTAAATAGACAATCAATACATAAATGCAATATTTCCAACTCTGGGCAAAATTTGAGAGCAGGCACAATGACAATCGGTTGATTTAAATAGATTAGGATATTTTTGTAATAAAAATGATAGATTTCAATACAAGGATGCCTGCCACACTCGCTCGTATTTTTATGTGGTACCCCTGTAATTTACGTCATTCCCATATAGTGCTTCAGTTACGTGCCAAATTATAGATTAATATTTTTTTATTTTTTTATTTTTTGGCCATTTTGTATTTGGCACAATTGAAAGTATAAGGGTAATACACCTGCTATAATTTCATTGATTGAAATTGGCTCTTAAGGCTGTACTGTATCTTATACAGTACAATTGTTTCAGTTGCTAAATATTTTCAGTATGAAAATGACTTACTTTCTGTGTTAGCTTTTCTAAAACTATTGAGCTTTGTGCATGTGAATTTTATGTGCATTTTTCACAGGGGAAATTGGAAAGATAGAAAAATAATATCATTTCATTAGCTAGGTCTATGGAGGTTCAAGTTAACTGGACAAATTAATTTGTGGGGCTTGTTTTGGGTGTACACTGGTGTGCATTGGTCAGACTAGAAATATTTGATCTAGTTCACAATGTGTCCTGGATGCCCACATTTCCTTAGGTTTATTAATAATTGTCACTTTGCGAGACATGAGTGATGGAGCAAAATTTGCTAGGTTTTCTTGGTACAAATTTGAACATTGAGGATTATTTTTTTTATCCAGTCTTTCACATTGAATTTGTATTTATTTCCTTGGTAGCAATAGTGGTTGTTACTGCCAGTGTTGTTGTGATCTTTTAATGTGAATCAGGCTGTGTATAATCTCAAGCTAAATGAACAGGACAATTTTGCTAATACGTTACATTTGGTTATCAAAATCATTAAACATGTTTATACAGTATTAATTACACATTCAGGTAAATAAAATCCAATACTGGTTGTTTTTTATATCTAGTAGAATTAAGAGAGTCAAATTTTGGTGGGTACTCAAGTCATATTGGGGTTACCTTAAATGAACTTGTGGACACTGTTACTAAGGAGGCCATTATACTTCTTCAATTTCCCAAAAAGGGATTACTTATACAGATCTCTATCCAGTCATTTATTCCACAATTTGAACTATTGGCAAGGTTTTTTGTCTGGCTGTACAGGTGCACTCTTACTGAGCACTCTTAAAAGTGACCTCTTCCCTTGGCTATCCTCCTAATACCATAATAGATGGGAAACGACTCTGACTTGGTTGCGTATCAGCAATACACACTTGTATCTTGGGTACTTAATGGAACAACACCCTGCTGCTTACTGTCCAAACTGTATTGTCCCACTTAGTCATGCATCACTTCGTATAATATTCTGTTTTCCAGGATGCTCTTACATCTTGCTTTCCCAATGTTCCTCTGGATTGCTGGTTCCTTGATAGAATTTTTGGTGAATCCAATACCTTTGGTGTCGCTTGCCTTATGTCCTTTTGTGCTTGTATTGGCATCCAAGTGATATTTAGCGCCTTTTGAATATGCTGCGACACAGGCAGTGCTACATAGTCTTCCCAGCCTGGCGCCTTCTTTGGATAGTTACTTAAACCTGCAGGTATTTTGATTGTAAATTATTTGAACATCTTTTAATTAAAATTGACTGTACTGTAATATATTTCAAAGTTTAGATTATTGGTTAAATAGCATAGTACTACTATAAGTAAATTTAATTGTATGTGAAAAACTCCAGTTTGGACCAAAGTCTTCATTGATAGATTATCAGTCCGTTTGTAAGCTTTCAATATATTTATTCCCACAAAAATATATTGAATTTTATTTGTCACATTGCAATAGTTATTTGTTTATACATTTTAGATGTGATGTGCACTATTTCAATTTTATCATGAGTGTAAATCATGGCAGATTTCTTCCTTAGCTTGTGTCCATTCTTTGAAGAATGAAGGTGGTGCCTCCGCATCACTGCGTCAAAGACCCATGTCAAATGTTCAAGTCTTGGCAGACATTATGTCTGTGATGTAATCATTATACACTGCTAGTATTTATGTAGTCAGGTGCATTTGTATTGAGAAATACGCGCACATCAGGATTGGCGTTTTTACAGCAAAGCTTGGATGCCGTACAAGTTTAGAATTAACCCTCTACACACTGCTTAAGTTGGTCTTCTTGTGGTTGGAGTGCTTCTGTATAACTCCACATTGTTCAGTCAGTGTCAAGGGGTTCATTTTGTGCATTAGTGGTATTTCACCTGAGAATTGTATTTTTATTTAAAATCTCTTCAGTTCATACTTATTTGTTAGCTTGCATAATAAAGTAGTTACAAGTTAAGGCTCTATATATTTTTTAATTTTTCTTTAAAATTTGTTTTATCCTCATTTTTTGTGAATACAGTATTCTTGAATATTCATTTTATTCCTTTCTTTTCATTAACCCTCTATTCATTCCTGTCTTTCCTTTATCTTCCCTTCATTTCTTTCTTTCCTTTACCATTCCTTCATTTCTTTCTTTCCTTTACCTTCCCTTCATTTCTTTCACTAATCCCTCATTCCTGTTTTTGTTAACCCACCATTCCTGTCTTTCCGCTACCCTTCCTTCATTCTTGTCTTTATAATCCTCCCCTCATTCCCATCTTTCCTTTCTCACAGTTCACATACTCTCTCATATATTCAGGAGAAAAACACCACAATTCATATTTTGAACACCATTATTACAGAGGTAGAACAGTTGTGATGTAGGCATTTGTATTATTTCCTTAAGAAAATAGCAAGTAATTGCGTACATTGATGAAATTACCCTCATGGGTCGACCAGATATGGGAAGGTCTGTCTGTTTATTCCAAATGTGATAATTAGTTGACTTAGATTCTGTCCATTTGTGCCATGTTACCTTAATAGTTATCAGGCTGGAAAATGTTTGTAGACACCATTTATTGGCAATGTTTGCTGGAAAGAGCCATGTAAAAAGGCCAAATGTTACGGATCTGCAGGTTGTGCTGTTAAATTCCCGACTTGTTCTTGATTCCTAATTTGCACTCTTTACTGAAGTGTTTGTGAAAGTTAAGTGTTATTTGTTAAAATGTATGAATACTGTATTACCTTATTTAGATACTGTGTGCACTTTTTGGTTTAGCACAAATATATAAATGTGTGTGTATATACTTGTGTGTATATATATATATATATATATATATATATATATATATATATATATATATATATATATTAAATAAAAATATATATATATAATATATATACAGTGGTGTCTCATTTAATGAGTTTATTCTGTTCCGGCATCGAGCTCGTCATGTGAAACAAGAACAAAACTGTCGTCGTCGGTGTCCGAGAACCAACGGGAACACACTTTAATCGAGGGGAAGCTCATCACTCGAGACATATTTTCTGCGAGTGGTTTACTCGTTACTCGAAATACTCGTAACAGGACCCGCCTGTCACTCGAGGTTCCACTGTACTGTATAATGTGTATATATATACACACAGTATATATATATATATATATATATATATATATACAGTNAGGCCCTGCCCATTATTCCACCCAATGTCCATGAACATACAGGATAATCTGAGCCACCTGCTACCCCATGGGCTCTGGTAGCTGCCCATGGGGTGATCACTGTCTCTGAGGCTACTTCCTCTCCTGTATTTACCAGTCCCAGTTTCACGCGGAATTGGGCTTCGACACACCCAGGGTGGCAGGAGTGCATGCAAGATGAATAAACTGAACGACAGGAGCGATAACGGTGGTGGGGGTGGCAGGCCCGCCACCCCACCTAGACACTGCTACACACTGGATGCCCAATTCAAACTAACTCTTGGCGGGGCTAGAGAGACTCACATCCCCATATCTCCCCCCCCCCCTACCTTGCTGGACCAATCAGCAGGAAGGCCGGCACGACTCCTGGTGCCGCTTCCAGTCACAATCATTGGCGCCAAAACTCGGCCTACGGGTAGGAGTGCCTAAGCCAATCACAGGCGTCCCTGCCTGGTGGCGTGGCGTGACGTCACAGGGAGGGGGAGGGCTAACACAACGTCTCAACGTCTCCCTTGGTGGGGGGAAGGCAACGTTCCCCCACATGTCCCCCCCACCCGTAACGGTTCTTGAGTCATAAACCTCACACCATCACTCTCAAATCTCTCCCTATTTCACAAAAAGGAAAAATTTGCTGTAATTCTCTCTACAGAGAACCACAGACCTCTAATTAGTTTTAACTGACAGCATTTAACATAAGCTTTCATATGACACCCTCAAGTATATGTAAATGTGAAAGCTTCAGTTTCTAGAGTCCCTAGAGCGACTAGCCTATTCTAGAAACTAGGAAAACTAGCTGAGGAGATTCTACATCTCACAGATAGTTATTATGGTGGATTATTATGGATAGTTATTATGGTGGATTATTATGGATAGTTATTATGGTGGATAAATTTTTAGGTTTACTATATTAGATTCTTATCGAGGGGTTTAGAGGGATGATTATTATAGAGTGATATTGTCGTGGGTTATTATGGAGGGTTATTTTGGTGGATTATTACAGATGGTTTGAGTGGTTAATTATTATGGAGGATAATCGTGGTGGATTTTGTTGAAGGGTGAGAGCTATATCTGCTGATTTAAGTCCATCTGGTATCCCATGTCCAAGCTCTTCCTCCACTCAATACTCAGTGCCTGTGCTACTGGCACTTTGCATTTCATAATAAACATCTAATTGCATGAGTCTGGACCTGGGGCAGAGTACCTGGGCATGTTGTTAATTTCCATATCAAAATCTGCAGAATTCCTGTTGATATCAGGAATTTCTTGTTGGATGCACGAGGTCACACATGCGGTGACC
>WNGS01165339.1:12005243-12012955 GCA_020271785.1 Procambarus virginalis
ATATATAATCACAAGAAATTCCAAGGATCAGATAAAAAGTCTCCATGGTGTCGTGGTAAGACGCTCGCCTGGCGTTCCGCGAGCGCTTTGGTCTGGGTTCGTATCCGGGCCGAGGAGGATTTACTGGGCGCAAACCCTTAACTGTAGCCTCTGTTTAACTCAACAGTAAAATGGGTACTTTGTTGTAAAAAAGATTCTTCGTGGGAGCCGTATTCCAGGAACCTGCCCTAAACGCTACACATACTATTGGCTGCACAAAAATGTAATTGTATATTTTTTGCGCTTGGAAGAAAACGTGCACAGAGTGGGGACTTATTTAATTTTTATAATAATAATAATAATTAATTATTAAATACAAATAATTAATTAATAATAATAATCATTATAATAAATGATTAATTATATTGATAATCCTTAAATGAAGAAGCATAATAGCTAATTATAATGAATAAAATAGATAATTAAAGTGGATAATTAATTATGGTGACTAATAATGATTAGTGAATAACCATAAATTATTATACAGAAATAATATCAATGGATAGCCGTTATAATGATAATGTATTAAATCAATTACAGTTAATAGTTACATCTCTAATTAGTAATTGAAAGTTGCATTATTTGAATTTACACTAATTCCAATTCTTGGTATTCTTGGCTTATCACTTTGGGGGTTCCGTCGGAGCACCCCCAATCCCGTGAGGGCCAGCGGCGCGGAACCTCCACCCCCGAAGGGCAAGCGGGAGCTGGTTGCTATAAGTAGGAACATGACTTCTCGCTACCGTGGCCGTAAGCGTGCCCGTATGCCCAGAGAGGCCATTAAAAACAGTCAGGTTCCCCTGACTGAAAAAGGTACCATTCTGGGTCTACTAGGCAGATGCTGCTAACTGAGACAGCTTCCTTGGTGGGTCGACGGAGCGACATCCTGACGAGCTATGTGGCGTAGAGAGGCGGGAGAGCCCCACCAACCGTGACCCTGGGAGGAGTACATACTGCCGGGTTTGTACTCCATGCAGGGAGTGCTTTTCACCATGGCGAATGTCTGGTCGATCCCGTGCATATCTTCGTCGCTGGAGCCCGCCTTACAGAGACCATCCTGTAAGGCTGGCCCCAGGGCGGGTGTGGGAAAGTGAACGCTGTCCACACCGATGTATTAAGGAACATCAGATCATTTGATGTTCCCAATATTCTGATGGGAACATCAGATCATTTGGGAATGCATCGGACGAGGGAGTGGGGGATGGTGGGATGACGAGGGGACAAGGGAAGGGGTAATGGTTGGGAGGACAAGGAGACGGCGGTTGGGGATGGTGGGGACGAGGAGCAAGAATGGAGAATGATGGGAAGGACAAGGAGACAGGAGAGTGGGGGAATAGTGCGGAGGACGAGGGAGCTGGGGAGAGGGGAATGATAGGGAGCCTGGGGGATGGGGGAGTGGGAGATGGAAGAGAGTATGAGGGGACGGTGGAGTGGGAAATGGTTAGGAGGACGAGAGGATGGTGGGGAGGACACAGGGATGGGGAGGGAGGAAATGGTGGGGAGGACGAGGGACGGGGGAATGGTTAGGAGGATGAAAGGACAGGAGAGAGAGGAATGGTTGGGAGGACAAGGGGACGGGGGAGGGAGAATGGTGGGGAGGACTGGAGACAAGGGAAGGTTGCTGTGGCTCAGCAACGCACATGCGTTGCTGAGCCACAGCAACGCGTGGCCGGGTACAGCTAGTATATTAATAAAGGATGTGCAATATCTATTTAGCCCCACTCATATTGAATACATTTGTCTAATGGAAGACGTCCAGGAAAGGAGAGTCGCGTGGTACTGGAAGGAATATAAGATTTAGAGCCCAAATTACTTAATATGAAACCATTGGCCAGCATACACGTCAACAATTAGACAGTACTGAACAGCAACATCATCAAATTTGCTGATGAAACCCAAACAAGGCGGGAAAATAATTAACAAGACTCAAAATTACTACAAGACGTCTTAGAGACTTTAAAAAAAATGGATAAGTGCTGGTTTGGAAACAGCTGAAGATATTTAAGGTAGAATCACGATCTGGGTGGGATCATTGGATCCCATGGATCCCACTAATAGACGTGGGGTCGCTGGATCGCTTTTAAGCAGAGGTTACAAATGAGAATATACGTGTTTTTGAGCACGGGGAGCAGCTTTAACATGGGCTGATAGCCTTCAGCAAACCATATGTTCTGAGATGAATGTGTGGAGGGATGGGAGGACGAGTGTGTGGAGGGGGTGGGGAGGACGAAGAGGTGTGGAGGGGGTGGGGAGGACGAGTGTGTGGAGGGAGTGGGTGGGAGGACGAGTGTTTGGAGGGGGTGGGGAGGACGAGTGGTGTGGAGGGGGTGGGGAGGACGACGGTGTGGGGGGGGTGGGGGGAGACGAGTGTGTGGAGGGGGTGGGGTGGGAGAGACGAGTGTGTGAGGGGATGGGTCGGACGAGTGTGCGGAGGGGGTGGGGAGGACGAGTGTGTGGAGGGATGGGGAGGACGAGTGTGTGGAGGGGATGGGTCGGACGAGTGTGTGGAGGGGATGGGGAGGACGAGTGTGTGGTGGGGGGTGGGGAGAACGAGTGTGTGGTGGGGGCCAAGAGGTCATGAAGGTGGCGCTTGAGAGGTACTGTATGGACAGCTAATGTGAAGGTGATGGTCAACCACGACCTGCAGTACCAGACGATGGTGGGCTTCGGGGGCGCCTTCACCGACGCCACCGGCATCAACGTCAACACCCTGCCGGAGGACGCGCAGGATCAGCTGCTTAAGTGAGTGGGGAAACTAACGCTCTCTTTCTGCATAAATTAACTTACCTCTCAGGGCTCTTCAACATAATACTCTCGGCCCTTGATACAATCTTTCTTAGTTACTCTTGACGGTGAAAAGTCCTATGAGATCAAGTGTTGATAGTGTGCCATCTTCCTGTCGCTGTCTCCCAGGTCATACTTCTCTCCCGAGGGCCTCGAGTACAACCTCTGTCGCATCCCCATCGCCGGCAGCGATTTCTCCGCTAGACCTTACTCCTACGACGACGTGGAAGGCGATATTGAACTTCAGCACTTTAACCTGACGGAGGAGGACTACATGTACAAGGTGTGTGGTTGTATACATGTCCTGTACATGACAAAATTCTAAACTCGTCATTGTCAACAACCTGTTGTTTGTCGACTGCACTTACAAGTTGCAGTCACAACCTAATATGGTGATAACTTGAGTATAAATATTTAGTTTTAGCACAACACACCCAACAGTACCTGAGCAAAGGTCATCCCGAAGTTTGAAGACTTATACCTCTTTATGCTAGACTCAGCCTGAGGATGTGTGTGTTGAAGCAGACACAGTGGTCAGTACCACCATGACCAGTACGTGTCGCTGGGTCTTGCCTCCAGAATCGACCTAGAGTTGGGATTCAGTTTGTGGCAAGTTGGACATCAAATTGGTTATTGTTGCTAACATGATAGCCATCAAAGAGCTTTATAAGGAATTTACCTAAAGAATAACGAAAGGTTTAAGAAAAGTCTACATGTTACATTAATATTATTATTATTATTTACACATCTCTATTGACTTGAAAACAATGAGGGTTCCCACTGGGCACAATATCCAAGAGTAACAACAATTCAACGATGAACCAACGTTAATAATGTCTTGACGTAATTTATTAAACATTGATCCCGTTCGTAACGATGCTTCAACATTGAATTGACATTACTCTTGGATATGTTGCTCAACAGGTTGGCGTTTAACCCGCCCTTCTCAACAGTACATACTAGGTGGAGGAACTAGGAGGCCAGACACTGGATACCGAATGGGAGAGGAAGTCCTTCACGAAACGGACAGAGAGAGAACGATATCTAGTTGATATCACGCCAAACCTGTCTCCTGAAGCCCACATCAATAGAATAACATTGGCGGCGTATGCGAGGCTGGCTAACATCAGAACTGCCTTCAGGAACCTGTGTAAGGAATCTTTCAGAACCTTGTATGCCACATATGTAAGACAAATCCTGGAGTATGCAGCCTCAGCATGGAGCCCGTACCTTGTCAAGCACAAGGCGAAGCTGGAAAAAGTTCAGAGATATGCCACTAGGCTAGTCCCAGAAGTAAGAGGCATGAGTTACGAGGAAAAGCTGAGGGAACTGCACCTTACGTCGCTGGAAAGACAGAAGAGCCCGGGGAGACATGATCACCACATACAAAATTTTTAGGGGAATTGACAGGGTAGACAAGGATGAATTATTTAACACGGGTGGTACACGGACAAGGGGACACAGGTGGAAGCTGAGTACTCAGATGAGCCACAAAGACATTAGAAAGAACTTTTTGAGTGTCAGAGTAGTTAGTAAATGGAATGCACTAGGAAGTGATGTGGTGGAGGCTGACTCCATACACAGTTTCAAATGTAGATATGATGGAGCTTGAGAAGCTCAGGAATCTAAATACCAGTAAATTGACGGTTGAGAGTAGGGACCAATGAGCCAAAGCTCAACCCCCACAAGCACAACTAGGTGAATACAACTAGTTGAGTACATATTGACACATTAAATCCACTAAGGCCAAATTCCGATGCACTGAAAATCATAGCGGAACACAGTGTTCTGTGTGGGTGGGAGACAGATAAGAATACAATATTCTCTGTGGGTCATTGACAGTGAAAAACACAGTGTTCTCTGAAGGTGGCTGTCAGTGAAGAACACAGTGTTTCCTATAGGTGGCTGGCAGTGAAAAATACAGTGCTCCATAAATAGTTGGCACTGGCAGTCTTCTAAAAAATTTTGTCACGATCGTAGCTCTATCATACCTAATTTATTATTATTCATTTATTTATTTATTTATGCATTTATTTATTTATTTAAATACAAGAAGGTACATTGGGTTTATGAGAGTACAGAGACTTGAAGTTTTACATTCTTGTAAAGCCACTAGCACGCATCGCGTTTCGAGCAGGTCTTTAATCTAACAGATAATTTTAAGAAAGTAATTTCTAGCAAAATTAAAAAAAAATGTTTACATGTACATTGTAAGAAAATATAAAAATACATTGTTAGAAAGGATAAAAATGCATTGTAAGAGAGTATAAAAATACATTGTATAAGAAATTTGACAGGATTAGTAGGTGCATTAAAGTAAATTTAAGTGAACAGGTATATTATAACATAATTGAGGAATAGTGCAAGGCATAATGCAGTAAACTATGTGTTCAGTATAACAGCCATGATATAAGATAACTGTTACGACCCTGGGTTCATCAGTGGAAACCAGAGGTCAAATTGAGCTAAATAAATGACTTTATATTATTTGAGACGCTTGTCGACGTGCCTCTGTTCGTATCTTCCTTGCCAGACGTAAGACGAATCTTGTTTCTCACAGAGCATTTAAAGACTGAGCTTGTGGTTGATTATTAATTAATAAAATAGGCATCAACTATGTTTACAAATGATTAGTAAAGTAGATCTGAGTAAACTTGGATATAGGGCTGCTGTACGATTAGCTGAGTAGTTGGCCGGCAGTGAGTCAGCCCGGGAGTTCTGGGACTGGAGGCTGAAGTGGCCTTCTCTGGCTGGCGTCGTGGTGTAAACATCTCTACTGTGTCGCTCTGCATCCCTCTCCTCTTCCTCCTACTTCTCTCCCTTACCTTATCCTGTGTCTAGTTTACCAAGCTAAGTAATGTGCTGTATTCTCGTTTTCTGGCATAAATGTGTACAGTATTAATGTGTATTAATTAATTAGGGTATCACTTGTGTTATATTGCTAAGTTACTCTAAGGGGGTCCCAGTGGAACCACGTGGGCTCCAATAGTACCAGTAAGCTACCTAGAATCCTTGCTAGTATCCCTTGCCTAGTAGACTTTACCCTAGCTTGTGCTAATTGTAAAACCTTGTATCCTGCCTATGGGACCAAGGCTTTTATCGTAAGATAGTGTGGTAAAGTAATTATTGTTACTGTTGTGAATGTATATGGGGGGGGGGGGTTGTTAAGAGGGTTTAATAATAAGTTAGTTTTAAAGGAGTATCCATTCTTCCTGTGTAGGAGATCAATGATCTACCTCTAGGCTAACCTTTTCTGGAAGCCACTATAGATATTACTGTTTTTATATTTTATTGGGGGCCGGGCCTATATGATCTCCATTACTTGTGATACATCTTAATTCAAACTGCTGACCCTACACGATAATAATACTAGATCCCCCATAGCAGCAACATTTATAACAATAACAGCCATGATTACAATGGTAAAGTTGTATGTCTTAGGCACATATATTGGGGAAATTGGGTAGCACTAGATACATTGCGAGTTTCAGGCACAGGGTAAGAAACTATGAGGATGAAAGTAGGTATTTTTAGTTTTATTTTTGAATGAGGCAAAAGTTTGACAGCTTTTCAATTCGTTAGGGAGTGAGTGCTATAGACTAGGTTCCTTTATTTGCATAGAGTGTTTACACAGATTAAATTTGACTCTGGGAGTATCAAAGAGATATTTATTTCTGGTGTGGTGATAATGTGTTCTATTACACATCTGTTCAAGAAGAGTTTCAGAACAGGGTTTCACTTAAGAACAGAGTTTTGTAAATGTAAATTGCACAAGAGAATCTGTGGAGTGAGTTTATGTTAAGCATGTTTAGTGATTTAAACAGGGGGGCTGTGTGTTGTCTGAAAGCAGAGTTTGTTATTGTATTAGGTACATATATTGAATATATATAGCAGATAACATGCTATATTGATAGCACATTTTTGATGGATGATGATAGGCTTGAGTAGTTTGCAGAGGTTGAGCCCCATGCACAGATACCATATGTAAGATAGGGATAGATTAGTGCATAGTATAGTGAGAGGAGAGCAGAGTTTGGAACAAATATCTGATCTTAGAGAGTATACCAACCGTTTTTGAGACTTTCTTGGTTATGTGTTGTATGTGGGTGCTGAAGTTGAATCTCTTGTCTAAGTATAGGCCAAGGAACTTTCCATCATTTTTATGCTGATGTTATTGTCTATCTGAAGCTGAATTGTATTTGTTGATTTGCTTCCAAATAAGATGTAGTAGGTCTTTTTTATGTTTAGTGTTAGTTTGTTCTTTGACATCCAAAGTGAACTTTTTTTAGTTCATTGTTTACAACCTTATTTAGTGTGCGTGGGTTGGTGGTCTGAGTAGATGAGGGTAGCATCGTCAGCAAATAATATATTTAAGCATGTCAGAGACATTAGGCAGATCATTGATGTATTAGAAACAGGAGAGGTCTAGGATGCTGCCCTGTGGCACCCCTACGGTTAGTGGTAGAGTGGGAGAGGTTATATCATTGATGGCTACATATTGGTGTCTATCATTAAGATAGGATCGGATATAATTCAGGGCAAGCCTCGGATTCCATAATAGCGGAGTTTAGTAAGAGATAGTTATGGTTAACAGTACCAAAGGCCTTTCTCAAATCAATGAGGAGTCCAGTCCAATCGGAAACTCATTTTTATCAAGCTGATAGTAGAATAAGTCAAGCAGACTAACAATTACATCATTGGTACTCGTTTGGGAGTGGAAGCCAAATTGATAGGGACTTAGATTGTTGAATTTTACGAAATAGGAGTAGAGCTGTTTGTAATAGTTTTTTTTAAATATTTTTGATAATATAGATACATTTGATATGGGTCTGTAATTGTTTATGTCTTCCGGATTGTCTAATGGCATTAAACTTCCCAAGATATGTGTT
>WNGS01165339.1:12012965-12023349 GCA_020271785.1 Procambarus virginalis
GTACAAGGTGTGTGGTTGTATACATGAGCACCTCCAAAGGATACCTGATCAACCAGGCTGTGACTCATACGTCAGGCTGCGAGCAGCCGCGTCCAACAGCCTGGTTGATCAGTCCAGCAACCAGGAGGCCTGGTCGATGACCGGGCCGCGGGGACGATAAGCCCCGGAAGCACCTCAAGGTATCCTCAAGGTAAGGTATCCTGTACATGACAAAATTCTAAACTCGTCATTGTCAACAACCTGTTGTTTGTCGACTGCACTTACAAGTTGCAGTCACAACCTAATATGGTGATAACTTGAGTATAAATATTTAGTTTTAGCACAACACACCCAACAGTGCCTGAGCAAAGGTCATCCCGAAGTTTGAAGACTTATACCTCTTTATGCTAGACTCAGCCTGAGGATGTGTGTTGAAGCAGACACAGTGGTCAGTACCACCATGACCAGTACGTGTCGCTGGGTCTTGCCTCCAGAATCGACCTAGAGTTGGGATTCAGTTTGTGGCAAGTTGGACATCAAATTGGTTACTGTTGCTAACATGATACCCATCAAAGAGCTTTATAAGGAATTTACCTAAAGAATAACGAAAGGTTTAGGAAAAGTCTACATGTTACAATAATATTATTATTATTATTTACACATCTCTATTGACTTGAAAACAATGAGGGTTCCCACTGGGCACAATATCCAAGAGTAACAACAATTCAACGATGAACCAACGTTAATAATGTCTTGACGTAATTTATTAAACATTGATCCCGTTCGTAACGTTGCTTCAACATTGAATTGACATTACTCTTGGATATGTTGCTCAACAGGTTGGCGTTTAACCCGCCCTTCTCAACAGTACATACTAAGTGGAGGAACTAGGAGGCCAGACACTGGATACCGAATGGGAGAGGAAGTCCTTCACGAAACGGACAGAGAGAGAAAGATCTAGTTGATATCACGCCAAACCTGTCTCCTGAAGCCCACATCAATAGAATAACATTGGCGGCGTATGCGAGGCTGGCTAACATCAGAACTGCCTTCAGGAACCTGTGTAAGGAATCTTTCAGAACCTTGTATGCCACATATGTAAGACAAATCCTGGAGTATGCAGCCTCAGCATGGAGCCCGTACCTTGTCAAGCACAAGGCGAAGCTGGAAAAAGTTCAGAGATATGCCACTAGGCTAGTCCCAGAAGTAAGAGGCATGAGTTACGAGGAAAGGCTGAGGGAACTGCACCTTACGTCGCTGGAAAGACAGAAGAGCCCGGGGAGACATGATCACCACATACAAAATTTTTAGGGGAATTGACAGGGTAGACAAGGATGAATTATTTAACACGGGTGGTACACGGACAAGGGGACACAGGTGGAAGCTGAGTACTCAAATGAGCCACAAAGACATTAGAAAGAACTTTTTCAGTGTAAGAGTAGTTAGTAAATGGAATGCACTAGGAAGTGATGTGGTGGAGGCTGACTCCATACACAGTTTCAAATGTAGATATGATGGAGCTTGAGAAGCTCAGGAATCTAAATACCAGTAAATTGACGGTTGAGAGTAGGGACCAATGAGCCAAAGCTCAACCCCCACAAGCACAACTAGGTGAATACAACTAGTTG
Source organism: Procambarus virginalis (assembly GCA_020271785.1). Classification (NCBI taxonomy): domain Eukaryota; kingdom Metazoa; phylum Arthropoda; class Malacostraca; order Decapoda; family Cambaridae; genus Procambarus; species Procambarus virginalis. The sequence continues at coordinate 12,014,573 of WNGS01165339.1, forward strand.
AGTACATATTGACACATTAAATCCACTAAGGCCAAATTCCGATGCACTGAAAATCATAGCGGAACACAGTGTTCTGTGTGGGTGGGAGACAGATAAGAATACAATATTCTCTGTGGGTCATTGACAGTGAAAAACACAGTGTTCTCTGAAGGTGGTGTTACCACCCTCGAGACTAAATAAGGTTCTTCTCCCAGCAGTGTACATAAGGATTTAACATCGGCCTTTTAAAAGAAATTAGTCTAGGGGTATAAGAATAAGCACTGCATAAAATGGGGAACAATATATTTATGCTGAGGGGGACAAACATAACAATTAAATGGTACGTAAATATAGCCAGAAATATTTATCAGCATGCAAATTAAAATAAAATACTTCTCGAGCAATGCGCAATATTAATAGCACTTAAAACTATACATGGGAGAATACAATATCATCTGACCAGGAAATAAAAACTTTGAATGACTAAATATACAAATCAAGGACTTAACTTAATACATGTTATCCCTCGAACACAACCACCACGCTACTAACCCACACGCGTCTGTCCACAGGCCAAGCGTCTACCAACAAAACAACTAACTATCCACATAACATTGTGGAATTACTAATAAAAAATGGTAGTACTCAATATCAACATATTATTAATCAAAAGAGTACACCATTACATTAGTTTATACTTTAGCCTTTTCAGACCATTAAAATGGAGTTATAAATCAAGGTAAAATCAAAAACACTCGCTTGACAATACTTTCCCACGCTACTCACATATCCAACCTGATCAACCCCCACAGAGAAACACATGAGAATTGTAACACGAAAGCCTCATACAAATAATATGCAACTCAAGCACACTAATACATTCAATAATATATATCATATAACATACAAATCTCACATTACACAACTGGATGCTATAATGATTAAAGAATAAGACAATACAGTAATAATAATTAAGAGTAATGAGAGGATCTTAACAAGATTCGTAACAGGTGGCTGTCAGTGAAAAACACAGTGTTTCCTATAGGTGGCTGGCAGTGAAAAATACAGTGCTCCATAAATAGTTGGCACTGGCAGTCTTCTAAAAAATTATGTCACGATCGTAGCTCTATCATACCTAATTTATTATTATTCATTTATTTATTTATTTATGCATTTATTTATTTATTTTAATACAAGAAGGTACATTGGGTTTATGAGAGTACAGAGACTTGAAGTTTTACATTCTTGTAAAGCCACTAGCACGCATCGCGTTTCGAGCAGGTCTTTAACCTAACAGATAATTTTAAGAAAGTAATTTCTAGCAAAATTAAAAAAAAAATGTTTACATGTACATTGTAAGAAAATATAAAAATACATTGTTAGAAAGGATAAAAATGCATTGTAAGAGAGTATAAAAATACATTGTATAAGAAATTTGACAGGATTAGTAGGTGCATTAAAGTAAATTTAAGTGAACAGGTATATTATAACATAATTTGAGGAATAGTGCAAGGCATAATGCAGTAAACTATGTGTTCAGTATAACAGCCATGATATAAGATAACTGTTACGACCCTGGGTTCATCAGTGGAAACCAGAGGTCAAATTGAGCTAAATAAATGACTTTATATTATTTGAGACGCTTGTCGACGTGCCTCTGTTCGTATCTTCCTTACCAGACGTAAGACGAATCTTGTTTCTCACAGAGCATTTAAAGACTGAGCTTGTGGTTGATTATTAATTAATAAAATAGGCATCAACTATGTTTACAAATGATTAGTAAAGTAGATCTGAGTAAACTTGGATATAGGGCTGCTGTACGATTAGCTGAGTAGTTGGCCGGCAGTGAGTCAGCCCGGGAGTTCTGGGACTGGAGGCTGAAGTGGCCTTCTCTGGCTGGCGTCGTGGTGTAAACATCTCTACTGTGTCGCTCTGCATCCCTCTCCTCTTCCTCCTACTTCTCTCCCTTACCTTATCCTGTGTCTAGTTTACCAAGCTAAGTAATGTGCTGTATTCTCGTTTTCTGGCATAAATGTGTACAGTATTAATGTGTATTAATTAATTAGCGTATCACTTGTGTTTATATTGCTAAGTTACTCTAAGGGGGTCCCAGTGGAACCACGTGGGCTCCAGTAGTACCAGTAAGCTACCTAGAATCCTTGCTAGTGTCCCTTGCCTAGTAGACTTTACCCTAGCTTGTGCTGATTGTAAAACCTTGTATCCTGCCTATGGGACCAAGGCTTTTATCGTAAGATAGTGTGGTAAAGTAATTATTGTTACTGTTGTGAATGTATATGGGGGGGGGGGGTTGTTAAGAGGGTTTAATAAATAAGTTAGTTTTAAAGGAGTATCCATTCTTCCTGTGTAGGAGATCAATGATCTACCTCTAGGCTGACCTTTTCTGGAAGCCACTATAGATATTACTGTTTTATATTTTTATTGGGGGCCGGGCCTATACGATCTCCATTACTTGTGATACATCTTAATTCAAACTGCTGACCCTACACGATAATAATACTAGATCCCCCATAGCAGCAACATTTATAACAATAACAGCCATGATTACAATGGTAAAGTTGTATGTCTTAGGCACATATATTGGGAAATTGGGTAGCACTAGATACATTGCGAGTTTCAGGCACAGGGTAAGAAACTATGAGGATGAAAGTAGGTATTTTTAGTTTTATTTTTGAATGAGGCAAAAGTTTGACAGCTTTTCAATTCGTTAGGGAGTGAGTGCTATAGACTAGGTTCCTTTATTTGCATAGAGTGTTTACACAGATTAAATTTGACTCTGGGAGTATCAAAGAGATATTTATTTCTGGTGTGGTGATAATGTGTTCTATTACATCTCTTCAAGAAGAGTTTCAGAACAGGATTTTCACTTAAGAACAGAGTTTTGTAAATGTAAATTGCACAAGAGAATCTGTGGAGTGAGTTTATGTTAAGCATGTTTAGTGATTTAAACAGGGGGGCTGTGTGTTGTCTGAAAGTAGAGTTTGTTATTGTATTAGGTACATATATTGATATATATATAGCAGATAACATGCTATATCTGATAGCAGATTTTTGATGGATGATGATAGGCTTGAGGTAGTTTGCAGAGGTTGAGCCCCATGCACAGATACCATATGTAAGATAGGGATAGATTAGTGCATAGTATAGTGAGAGGAGAGCAGAGTTTGGAACAAAATATCTGATCTTAGAGAGTATACCAACCGTTTTTGAGACTTTCTTGGTATGTTGTATGTGGGTGCTGAAGTTGAATCTCTGTCTAAGTATAGGCCAAGGAACTTTCCATCATTTTTAATGCTGATGTTATTGTCTATCTGAAGCTGAATTGTATTGTTGATTTGCTTCCAAATAAGATGTAGTAGGTCTTTTTTATGTTTAGTGTTAGTTTGTTCTTGATATCCATAAGTGAACTTTTTTAGTTCATTGTTTACAAGCCTTATTTAGTGTGCGTGGGTTGGGGGTCTGAGTAGATGAGGGTAGCATCGTCAGCAAATAATATAGGTTTAAGCATGTCAGAGACATTAGGCAGATCATTGATGTATTAGAAACAGGAGAGGTCCTAGTATGCTGCCCTGTGGCACCCCTACGGTTAGTGGTAGAGTGGGAGAGGTTATATCATTGATGGCTACATATTGGTGTCTATCATTAAGATAGGATCGGATATAATTCAGGGCAAGGCCTCGGATTCCATAATAGCGGAGTTTAAGTAAGAGGTAGTTATGGTTAACAGTACCAAAGGCCTTTCTCAAATCAATGAGGAGTCCAATCCAATCGGAAACTCATTTTTATCAAAGCTGAGTAGAATAAGTCAAGCAGACTAACAATTACATCATTGGTACTCGTTTGGGAGTGGAAGCCAAATTGATAGGGACTTAGAATGTTGAATTTTACGAAATAGGAGTAGAGCTGTTTGTAAATATTTTTTTTTAAATATTTTTGATAATATAGATACATTTGATATGGGTCTGTAATTGTTTATGTCTTCCGGATTGTCTAATGGCATTAAACTTCCCAAGATATGTGTTTGCTATATTTGTATATATTTCACCCTATATTGGCCTCCAAGTACATGACAGAACTCATCAATTCGCCCATCTATATCTCCAATCAAATTCCCGAATGTATCTTGGCCTTACTAAACAGCATGTGGCAACACGTAGAGCTAATTTAGCACAACTTTATGTGATAATAATAATAATAGTAATAATAATAATAATAATAATAATAATAATAATAATAATAATAATAATAATAATACAGAAAAAGATACATAAGTAAGACAAGTATCTGTAGTATCTACAGAAGGGTATAAAAGTTAGATAAAGTACTCACTTAATACTAAACAAGAAGTAAGCAACATATATAAATTACTCACAAATGTAGCAAATAATATAGATCTCTTAGGGAGGGCATAACATAAAAAAAATTAGAAGATGAACAGGTATAATATTATCTGAGGAGTGATATCTATACTAAGCTACTTCATGCGCTATCATACTACCACGTAAGAACGGCTTCATAGATATGGCTCACTTTAGAAAAGCAAGATGATGGAAAGTTCCTTGGCCTATACTTAGACAAGAGACTCAACTTCAGCTCCCACACACAACACATAACCTAAAGAAAGTCTCCAAAACGGTTGGTATACTCTTTAAAATCAGATCCTTAGATCAGATCAGGCGCAAATCCTTAACTGTAGCCTCTGTTTAACGCAACAGTAAAATGTGCACTTGGATGAAAAAACGATTCTTCGCGGCAGGGGATCGTATTCCAGGGACCTGCCCGAAACGCTACGCCTACTAGTGGCTGTACAAGAATGTAACAACTCTTGTATATATCTCAAAAAAAAAAAAAGATATTGTGTTCCAAACTCTGCTCTCCTTTCACTATACTATGCGCTAATCTATCCTTATCTTACATATGGTATCTGTGCTTAGGGTTCAACCTCTGCAAACCACCTCAAGCCCATCATCATCCAGCAAAAATCTGCTATCAGAACAATAACAAACTCTGCTTTCAGACAACACTCAGCCCCCTTGTTTAAATCCCTAAACATGCTAAGCATAAACTCACTCCACACATTCTCTTGTACCAATTGCATTTACAAAACCCTGTTCTTAAATGCAAACCCTGTTCTAAAAGTCTTCCTGGACACATGTAATTGAACACATCATCACCACACCAGAAACAAATATCTCTTTAATATTCCCAGAGTCAAACTTAATCTGTGTAAACCCTCTATGCAAATAAAGGAACCTTGTCTATGGAACTCACTCATTAATGAATTGAAAAGCTGTCCAACTTTTGCCTTATTCAAAAATAAAACCGAAAAGTACCTAATTTCATCTTCATAGTTCCCTACCTTGTGCTTTAACTCGCACTGTATCTAGTGCTACAAAATTCCACATTATATGTACCTAAGCCATACAATCTTTACCTTAGTCATCATTGCTATCACCGTATATCATGGTTGTTATATTAAGTGCATATTTTACTGCATTAAATCTTGAAATGATCATCAAATTTTGCTACAATGAACCAATTCATAACCCTCAAATTTTACCCTATTGTACCTACTAAACTTTGTCATTATTGTGTATTGTCATTATTGTGCATTAATATAATCTTTGTGTATTGTGTCAAATTTTCTTACAATGTACCTGTAAACACTTTTGTTGTCAATTTTGCTGGAAATTACCTGCCTAAAATTACTTACTTAAATTATCTGTTAGATTAAGCCCCTACCCGAAACGCTATGCGTGCTAGTGGCTTTACAAGAATGTAAAATCATCATTTGTACGTACTCTCTTAACCCCCCCCCCTCAATGTACCTTCTTGTATATAAATAAAAACATACAAAATAAGATAAGTATTACTGCTTCCCGACCTCTGAGTTCTGCGACGTCTCCAAGACACTTTCAGCGCACAGTCTATTGCTCAGTGAGGCTCTGGTGTTGTCGCAACCTTACGATCCATAGTCTAATCTTGATCCAATCACAACCTTATACCCACATAATAATATACCCACATAATAATATACCCACATAATAATATACCCACATAATAATATACCCACATAATAATGATTCTATGTTGGTTCCCCCAATATGTTCCTGTAAGGTACCTCTGTCAGAACGCTAAGGAACATATTGCATATATTAACTAACTGGTCTGTGACATGTAACTTCCCGCTGAGCATGCAGGACTACGATCCGAACTGAATATAACCGGTTGCAAAGCTCGGTAATTATGTTAATGAGATGACGGAGACATATTTAGCGGCTTCACTGCCCTGCGTTGGTCAGACTAAAACGCACCTTGATCACGCCCCGTTGAAAATTGTCCATTGGCTGATACGTGCCACAACGCCCAATCGTCGACATAGATCAAGTATTGCGGGTCCCAAGGATTGAAGTTGTTAATATAACATTATTAATCATCACTAGAAACAAAGCTTGATCTCCTGATTCTTTACCTGTAAACTATCCCACCCTATCCGTATGCAATTAAATGTAAACTATTTCAAAACGTTTGGTACAATAATACTGCTCCCGTATACAGACCTACGCATCCCTAATCAATACCATCTTAACTAAATAATAAGTGTATTTGGTGACTTATAATGAAATATGTTGCATCAGCTTTTTCTTTATAGATGTAATAGAACCCATGAGCACGATACCAGAAACAAATATCTCTTTGATATCCCCAGAGTCAGACTAAATCTGTGCAAACACTCCATGCAAATAAAAGGGCCCAGTCTTTGGAAATCACTCCCTGAGGAATTACAAAATTGTCCAACCCATGCCCTGTTCAAAAGTGAAACCAAAAATTACCTAATTTCATCCTCATAGTTTCCTACCTTGTGCTTCAAACTCACACTGCATCTTGTACTGCCTCCCCAATATTAGCACTTAAGACATATATCCTTGCCAGTGTAATCACCTCTGCCAACTCATGTTGTAGTTATTTGTTGATATAAAATCCTTGCTACAATGTAGCTTTCCATCTAACCTGATATGTTAGATTAAGGACCTGCCCGAAACGCTATGCTTGTTAGTGGCTTTGTAAGAATGTAAAAATAACAATCTTATGTAATCTAACCAACCCATTGTACCTTCTTGCATATAAATTATTATTATTATTATTATTATTATTATTATTATTATTATTATTATTATAATTATTATTATTATTATTATTATTATTATTATTATTATTATTATTATTATTATTATTATTATTATTATTATTATAGCTACCCCTGATCCACCGGGCCCAGGAGCTAGCGGAGAAGGACCTGCTCTTGTTCGGCTCTCCTTGGTCGCCTCCGGCTTGGATGAAAGAAAACGGGATGTTCAATGGTTCAGGCGGACTCCTCAAAGAAATGTGGCAACCCTGGTCGGACTACTTTGTCAAGTGAGTTTATAACTATTAATATCGTCGTCAATATAACATAATTCTCACCTTACTCACAATTTTCCATAAACATATTGTTGCTAACTTATATGATCCATCACAACACCAACATACTCCGGCTTTGGCCAACATAAAAGACTCTTACATAAAGATTTAAACCCGCTTCGTTCTGGACTCACAATCAGAGATCCCGGGATCGATTTCCGGCCTGAACAGAAATGGTTGGGCACTTTTCATTTCACCTAATGCATCTGTCCACCTAGCATTAAATAGGAGGTACTCGAGAGTTAGGCAACTGTTGTGGAGTTGCATCCTGGGGACCTTGACACAAGCCTATATATATATATATATATATATATATATATATATATATATATATATATATATATATATATATATATATATATATATATATATATATATGCGAACAAGCCTGACTGGTCCCCAGGACTATATATATATATATATATATATATATATATATATATATATATATATATATATATATATATATATTATATATATATATATATATATATATGGAAGGAAAGAATGGAAGTAACTGCAAAGGGCCTATTGGCCTATACTTCTATACTTCCTCTTGATGCTTCTATATTGGTGCGGAGTCTTGAAGTGGGTAGAATATAGTTGTGCATTAATTGGCTGTTGATTGCTGGTGTTGACTTTATGATGTGTAGTGCCTCGCTGATGTCAAGCCGCCTGCTATCTGATATCTGTCGATGATTTTCTGTGTTGTTTGTTAAGTCTTCTCTGGTGATGGTCTGGTTGTGGGAAGAGATTAATATGTTCCTTAATGGAGCCCTGTTGCTTATGCATTGTTAATCGCCTGGAAAGAGATGTTGTTGTCTTGCCATATATTACTGAGTTCTTTGGGGCTTACAGTCCCAAGTAGCCATTTAAAGGCATAGACGACGTTGGTCTCTTTTAAAGCGTTCTGCTTTGTGTCTGGAAGAGTTTTTCATGAGTAGGCTGGCCGTTTTTTTTGGGTTTTTATAGTAAATCGTCAATTGTATCTTCTGATTTTTGTTGTAGGGATAACGTTCCTATTAACAATATCTTTCAGGACCCTTTCCTCCGTTTTATGAGCTGTGGAAAAGAAGTTCCTGTAAAATAGTCTAATAGGGGGTATAGGTGTTTGTGTTAGTTGTCTATTTCAGAGGTTGCATGGCGTTTCATTTCCTTTTATGATGTCTTCAACGAAACCATTGGAGAAGCCGTTGTTGACTAGGACCACCTGCCTTACCCTACAGAGTTCTTCGTCCACTTGCTTCATCCTGAGCTATGGCTGAGAGCAGGTCGACATAAGCGATTAACAACACTCCTCTTGTACTTGTCTGGGCAGT
>WNGS01165339.1:12023374-12036117 GCA_020271785.1 Procambarus virginalis
AAGAAAGGAATTGGCAAAATGATCAGGGAAAGAGAAGGGCCTCAAAATAACAATTCACTTAGGGTATATTACACAAACAGTAGAAGTCTAAGAAATAAAATTAACGAATTAAATGCTCTTGTCTGCACAGAAAAAATAGATATTATTGCACTTACCGAAACGTGGATGAATGTTGATAATAGAGAACTATTAGCCGAATATCAAATAAATGGATTTAAACTATTTCACACAGATAGATATATTAGACGAGGTGGTGGAGTAGCCATATACGTTAGGGACAATTTGAAATGTAGTCTCAAAGAGGGAATCAAAACTGAGCCACACACAGAAACTATTTGGATAGAATTAAACGAAAAAGCAAATAATATTATAATTGGAGTTATATATAGGCCACCAAATTTAGACAGAATGAAAGCAAAGCATCTATGGGATGAAATATCTAGGGCATCTAGATCTAACAGTATTTATGTCATGGGTGACTTTAATTTGAGTGGAATAAACTGGTTGAACAAAACAGGGAATAGTGAAGCAGAAGATTTTCTAGAATTAATTGACGATTGCTTTCTTACGCAACACATTAAGGAACCAACACGGGAAAATAATATTTTAGATTTAGTGTTAACTAACAGGGAAACACAAATTAATGACATCGAAATAGGGAGTGAGCTAGGGAACAGTGATCACAAAGAAATCAGATTTGGCATAGAATGGAATAGACCTGTAGGAGAAAATTCTGTTAAAGTGCCAGATTTTCGAAAAGCTGATTTTAATAGCCTAAGAAATTTTTTGGGTCAAATTGATTGGAAAGTCTTGGGTATGGGGTGTGGGCCGGTCTTGGAGCGAGACATGAACCCAGCGATAGGTGATGTAAATGGGGATTTCGATGTAGATTCAATTTATAACGTATTTAAGAATATTCTAAACAAAGCACAGGAACGTAGTATACCACACAAATTGAATAGATCGATTACTAATGACCCAAAGTGGATAACAAAGAATTTGAAGAATCTTATAGGTAAAAAGAGAGCTTGGTACAAGAGGATTAAAAATGGGGAGGTCACTTTAGAACAGGAATTCGTACAACTAGTTAGAAATGTTAAAAAAGAGATAAGGAAAGCAAAAAGAAACTATGAAGTTCGTATAGCAGGGCAAGCAAAGACAAATCCTAAAGGGTTTTTTCAGTTATATCGAACTAAGACTAGGGAAAGGATAGGTCCATTAAAAACTGAGACAGGTCAAATAACAGATAGTGATGAAGAGATGAGTAGTATTTTTAATAAATATTTTGTATCTGTATTTACTAAAGAGGAACTTAACAATATGCCTTCAGCCCAACAAGTCTATGTGGGTGGGGACGAGGACAGGTTGACGAGTTTAGCAGTTACCAGGGAGGATGTTCTTAAACAAATAGTAAAACTCAAACCAAACAAATCCCCAGGGCCGGATGAAGTGTTTGCCAGAGTGCTGAAAGAATGCAAAGAGGAGCTTTGTGACCCACTGTCAATCATATTTAATAAATCAATAGAGTCAGGCACAGTGCCAGAGTTTTGGAAAGTTGCTAATGTGATACCAGTTTTTAAGAAAGGAGATAGATCACTTGCGTCTAACTATCGACCAATTAGCCTAACGTCTATTGTGGGAAAGTTACTCGAATCTATAATAGCAAATAAAATTCGTCTTCATCTTGAAAAACATAAATTAATAATTGAGTCGCAACATGGTTTTATAAATGGCCGTTCATGTTTAACAAATTTGTTATCTTTTTATTCTAGCATAGTTGAGGCAGTTGATAGTGGTAAGGATTGTGATGTTGTGTACCTTGACTTTAGCAAAGCTTTCGATACAGTGCCACATGAAAGACTGATTAAAAAGATAGAGGCTCATGGTATTGGTGGTGCTATATTAAGCTGGATTAGGGCATGGCTATACCAAAGGAAACAGAGAGTTAGTATAAATGGAGTCAAGTCAGAGTGGGAAAATGTTGTAAGTGGAGTGCCTCAAGGCTCTGTCTTGGGACCTCTGTTGTTTATTATATATATAAATGATTTAGATTCAGGTTTGAGTAGCAACATTTGCAAATTTGCCGATGATACGAAAATCGGTAGGGAAATTAATTCGGAGGAGGACTCACTATCACTTCAAGTTGATCTAGATAGGGTTTTGAAATGGTCAAAGGACTGGCAGATGCAGTTTAATGCTGATAAATGTAAAGTTCTGAGGCTAGGTAATGATGATAGAGTTACAAGATACGAGCTAGATGGTGTTGAGATTGCGAAGTCGGATTGCGAAAGGGATCTGGGAGTTATAATTAGTAAGAATTTAAAACAAAAGGATCAATGCATAAATGTTCGTAATAAGGCAAATAGGACACTCGGATTTATTAATCGCAGCGTAAGTAACAAGACACCTGGTGTGGTTCTCAAGCTATATCTTGCTCTGGTTAGGCCCCATTTAGATTATGCAGTTCAGTTTTGGTCGCCATATTATAGAATGGATATAAATTCACTTGAACGTGTCCAGCGTAGGATGACTAAGTTAATTCCCCAAATTAGAAATCTTTCATATGAAGAAAGATTAACAAAGCTTAATTTGCATTCACTGGAAAGGCGAAGAGTTAGGGGTGACATGATAGAGGTTTACAAGTGGATGAATGGACATAACAAAGGGGATATTAATAGGGTATTGAAAGTATCAACACAGGACAGAACGCGAAACAATGGGTATAAATTGGATAAGTTTAGATTTAGGAAAGACTTGGGTAAATACTGGTTCAGTAACAGGGTTGTTGATTTGTGGAACCAATTGCCGCGTAACATTGTGGAGGTGGGGTCCCTCGATTGTTTCAAGCGTGGGTTGGACATGTATATGAGTGGGATTGGGTGGTTATAAATAGGAGCTGCCTCGTATGGGCCAATAGGCCTTCTGCAGTTGCCTTTGTTCTTATGTTCTTATGTTATACATGTGCCCATCTGGGCTCAAGAACGGTGCCTCTTTAGTGCGAGTAGTTTCCTCAGTGTGTTTTCTGGCATGTAAAGAGGAGTGCAAGCTGGGTCACGATATATATATATATATATATATATATATATATATATATATATATATATATATATATATATATATATATATATATATATATATATATATATATATGTTGTTAAATATGACCGAAAAAGTAAGATTAATAATTCTAACACGAATTTTCTCAATATTTCTTATGTTTCTTTTTACTGTTGATGGTAATTGAAAAATCAATTCTCCAAAATTCATTTTTATTTCTAGTCTGACGCGACGCTTGAACGCGTTCCGTAATAACTTATTACATTTTCAAAGACTTTAGTTTACACACACAACTGTAACCTGAAAACACTAAACAGAGTTTTACTTATGCTAACACTAAACAACTTATCCGTCTTATATACTCGCACTTGGGTGAGGTGAACAAACTTTTGACAAACACAAGACAGAATACAATGGATATAAACAGTTGGTATACTCTCCAAAATCAGATATTATGTACCTAACTCTGCTCTCATCTCACTATATTATGCACTAATTTATCCCTATCTTAATTATGGTATCTGTGCATGGGGTTCAACCACTGCAAACCACCTCAAGTCCATCATCACCCAGCAAAAATCTGCTATCAGAATAATAACAAACTCTGCTTTCAGACAACACTCAGCCTCCTTGTTTAAATTTCTAAACATGCTGAACATAAACTCACTCCACACATTCTCTTGTATCAATTACATTTACAAATTCCTGTTCTTTAGTGCAAACCCTGTTCTGAAACTCTCTCTGGACAGATGTAATAGGACCCATTATCACCACACCAGAAATAAATATCTCTTTGGTATCCCCAGAGTCTAACTCAATCTGTGTAAACACTCTATGCAAATAAAGAGACCCAGTCTATGGAACTCACTCCCTAATGAATTGAAAAGCTGTCCAACTTTTGCGTCATTCAAAAACAAGACTAAAAAGAACCTAATTTCAACTTCATAGTTTCCTACATTGTGCTTTAAAATTGCACTGTATCTAGTGCTACCCAATCTCTCAATCTTTATGTACCTAATCCAATCAACTTTACCATTGTGATCGTTGCTGTCTTCTTATATGTGCTATCAATATGCTGTATTGTGCCTATTAATCTTTGCTGAATTACCAATCAAGCTGTCAATGCAATCAATCGCAGCTACCGATGTGCTTTAACATACCTAATAATCTCTCTCATCTCATTTGTTTCTTGCAATGTACCTGTTAACGTTTTATAAATTCTGATAGAATTTATCTACTTAATTAAAATGATCTGTTAGATTAAGGACCTGCCCGAAACGTTGCGCGTACTAGTAGCAAGAATGAAAATACCATGCCATGTATCCTCACTAACCCAATGTACCTTCTTGTATGTAAATAAATAAATAAATAAATAAATAAATAAATAAATAAATAAATAAATAAATAAATAAGAAGATAAATAACTTAAACCAAGGTACTGGAACACTAGGCAAAGGGATAAAAGTCCTGCACCTGCAACTTCCTTGTTTTCACAGATGCATATTGGTCTATGATGTGATCAAAGTAAAGTTTTCTTCAGTATCTTCTCTTTCTACACTTGGCAGAGTAAGAGGACAGTCTGCCTTGACCCGTGGAGGCTCTCAAATATGAAAGTATTAGTGTTCACTTGCTGAGTGATCAGGCGATGGAAACCTGCGATGATTAGCATTATTTATACCTGCGATGAGAGGATTAGGGGAAGACGATCTCATCTAAACAATGAAGTGTCAAATTTCCTCACTATAGTATCTCACCTCTTGTGTTACTAACTCACCTGGTACTTTACTCTACAAATATAACTCCATCAATATATTTTCTCATTTGCTGACACTAAACGGTCCACAACGTCGTCAATTCTGTTATTCTCAAATGTGTGGTTGTTGTTGTGTTATAGATTCAGCTACTCGGAACAAGTTCCAAGTAGCACGGGCTATGGTGAGCCCGTAACTTACCTGGCACAGGAGCTGGGCAAGAAGCATGGGCTATGGTTAGCCTCGTGGATAGGAGATGTCTCCCGTGAGAGAAATGTGTGGGTTAGGTGTCTTATTTTCTCGTTATCACCACTTTACCTTATTAATGTTAATACAATAATTACGTTAGCTTTTTCTCACTTTATATCTCAGTTACTAGTTTTATTTCTTGTTTGAGGTTTTTGTTTGTTCTAGATTTTTGCATTCTTGTAAAGCCACTGACAAGCATAGCGTTTCAGGCCGGTCCTTACTCTAACAGATAATTTTTAAGTAGATAATTTATAGCAAAATGAAAATCTTAACAGGTACATTGTAAGAAAATTTGAAGAAAAGAGTAGGTACATTATAGTAAAATTTGAGGATTATCAACAGGGTAATGTAATATAATTTGAGGATTATTTCTAGGTACATTATAGTAAATTTGCGTTCAAGATAACACCCATGATATAAGATGATAGCAGTGATTACAATGAAGTTGTATGGCTTAGGTACATATTTTGTGGGATTTTAATTAATTATCAGGGGGAAAGCGCCAAGCCATTACGACTTTATAGCACTGGGAAGGGGTCAGGATAAGGATTTGGGATGGGACGAGGGGGGGGGGAAGGAATGGTGCCCCAACCACTTGGACGGTCGGGGATTGAACGCCGACCTGAATGAAGCGAGACCGTCGCTCTACCGTCCAGCCCAAGTGATTGGACATATTTTGTGGGAGTGGGTAGCACAATATACAGTGCGAGTTTGAAGCACAAGACAGGAAACTTTGAAGATGAAATTAGGTATTTTTGGTTTTACTTTTGCATAAGGCTAGGTTGGACAGCTTTTTAATTCATTGATTCGAGAGAGAGTTCCATAGACTAGGTCTCTTTATTTGCAGAGTGTTTACACAGATTTAGTTTGACTCTGGGGATATCAAAGCTAAATTTATTTCTGGTGTGGTGATTATGAGTTCTGTTACATCTGTCAAAGAATAGTTTCAGATCAGGATTTGCGTCTAGGAACAAGGTTTCGTACATGTAAAAGGCACAAGAGAATGTGTGGAGTGAGTTTATGTTTAGGGACTTGAACAGGAAATGGAGGGGGGGGGGGCTGTGTGTTGTCTGAAAACAGATTTTGTTATTTCTCTGATAGCAGATTTTTACTATACATATATCGTCTTGTATGCCAAATATTTAACATAATATTTATCTTGATTTTGGAGTTAATAAGAGAAACATTGACCTAGTTGGTGAATATTTGTTTTACAGGTTCGTGGAGGCTTATGAAGCAGAAGGAGTTCCAATATGGGGCCTCACCACACAAAACGAGCCTCTCACAGGATTTGACGTAAAATATGATATTTTAAAAGTTTGAAATAAAACAAGAAGTAGCCAATTATTGTATTACCGTTGTATCTATCAGCACTATGAGCATTCAGCATGTAATTTTAGCGTTAGTGTTGGGCTGAAAGATATGTTTATCTTGGTTGTTAAGAGGGACGATTCTATACATGGCTGGGAAATTCCAGGACTGGTACTGGAACACTTGCGCTTGGTCTGCCGAGGACCAGAGAGACTGGATCAAGACAAACTTAGGCCCCACCCTGGAAGATGCCAACCTCCGTCGCCTTAAGCTGATGATAGTTGACCATAACCGAGATACCTTGCCTTGGTACCCATCTACAGTGAGTACCCGTGATCTGGTACCCAGCTCCCGTGAGTACCGGTGTCTTGGTACTAGCTACCATGACTGAACTTTCAGTGCACATATATACACCTTAAAGCAGGTAGGCATACACCTCTCTGTGAATGTGTATTTGTAAACATGAAAGTTCTCGAGTAGTTACTAAAGGATTTGTTTGTGCTAGGTTCAAGTTCTTGCAACCTCTGTAAGTCATTAAGGTCACCATAATAGCTTACTGACCAACCAGTATGTGTACTTTAGCCTTGAACATGGTCCGGGGACTAAAATAGACTCAGTGCACATATCCCATACCTCTCTGTGTACATATTACCACAAACTACAAAACAACAACAATATCACTAAAGTGGAGTTACTATAAAAAATAAAATAATGTTCTTATTTCCTATATTTTTTTAATCACATTTGGTATGCACAGTTTGTTATGCACATTTGAGTTTGTTATGCACATTTGAGTTTGTTATGCACATTTGAGTTTGTTATGCACATTTGAGTTTGTTATGCACATTTGAGTTCGGTATGCACATTTGCTAGTTCAGTGTTGGACTAAACTGTGAACATGCGTAGTTTAGTCCAACACCGGTCAATAAAGCCAACCATTTACTGCCGAAGAACACAAAATTTACAAGTTGCTCTTCAGATCCTGGAGGACGAGGAGTCGAAGCAGTATGTGGACGGCATTGCTCTCCACTGGTACGCCGACGACTGGGCCCAGCCCAGTCTCATGGACGAGATCCACTCACTCTTTCCAGACAAGTTCCTACTTTACACTGAGTCCTGCGAAGGTGAGCAACCCTCCCTCCCCCCCCCCCCTTTATATCTCTCTCTATTGAACAATATATACACGCCGCCTCCTGCAACTTCCTTTGTTACTGTGATTTCGGTCGGATTACTAGCCCTTGTCAGAGAGAACCGACTGTGCACAAGCTTTAACTGTTCGCTCATGTTCACGCAATATAAATTGAAGACCTGGTTGTAAATAGATTGGCGGTTTGCATTTCAGGGAAAACTACATGGGGTAAAGTTTAAGATGAGCTGTGGGAAGGGCATGTTGTAAGCCTAGTAACAATAATCGATCAGAAATTGTTTGGTGCGGTACTATAAATTCACATTGAATAAGTTAATTAACCGTACCTGTCGTAATTACATTATTATCTTGCATTTGTTGCGTTTCATTGAGCCTGTCAACATTTTCAAAATATTGACCTGATGTGTGTATAAGGCATGTCGGTATCTTTGTATGTCAGTGTATAGGGAGGGGGGCGTTGGCTTCCATTTTTTTTTTTTGGTGTAATTGGTTGCTTGGTGTGATGGCAGGCTGGGACGCCGCCCCCGACCAGCGGGTGGTGCTGGGGGCCTGGGACCGCGCTGAGAGCTACGCCTCCAACATCATCGAGGTGAGGCCCAGGATACAGTAGAGCGAGGCGATGTTATCAATAACACTTCACAGTCTCTTACCAATATATTTCACCTCTCCAATTGTAAGCTAAATATTGTTAATTCGTCTAAATATGTGAATTTGATGTATACTGGTGTACACGTTAGTCTAGCCATGATTGTAATGATCTTTGTTAGGCTTTTGTTATTAATTTGTTCTTGTGTAACTGAATCGAGGTGTGCTACTGCGTAATGAAGGCGACTCACTGCGTGAGTGATCGTTTTGAGTCACTATATCAGTTAGACTAAATGGGTCATCAGGAACCCACGAATCACCAGAATTAAATTATTCTCCATCATGGAGATGAGTTAACAGCGATGAGGTCGATGATGAGTCACAAGGTCAGAGCGGCATCAGTAGTCACCATAGATCATAGTCGAGGTGAGTCAACACGTCAGTTTGAGTCGTTAGATGTGACTGAACGAGCCAGCGATCACACTGCAGGATACCAACCACTGGGCGACGGGCTGGGTGGACTGGAACATGGCGCTCGACACCGCCGGAGGACCCAACTGGGCGAACAACTTCGTCGACTCACCCATCATTATCGACAGGGTTAGTACACTTAAGGCAACACTCACTTTTCTTAATATGTTGTTATTGGGAGAGGTTCTTGACGGTGTCCGGGACAGTCGGTCTTTCTCCCCCAACCACCCTTCCCCTCATTCCACCTCTCTTCTTCTTTCCCCCTCCTCTCCCTGCATACATTATTCCCCTCCCTCTCCTCAATTTTCCCTTCTTCCCTACCCCCTTCCCACCATGCGCTCCGTCGTCTTCGTCTCTCCCCCCCTACTTCTCCTACTTCTCCCGTTCTTCCCCCTCTCTCCTGTCATCACTATCTCTCTATACCCCTTCGTCTCCCCTTCTTCCCCATCTGCCCCCCTAATCTTGAACAGACAGACAAACATTCTCTTATAGATATGGATTGCGCCTGGAGATAGTTTATAATAATATCAGTGTTGCCTGGTTGGTGTTGGGCTTGGGTCTTTGAGCCTTGGCAGGGTTATTAACTAAGACCGCCACAATACCTTGGCTACTGACCAACCAGCAAGTGTACTTTAGTCCTGAACATAGTGCAGTACTAAAGTATACTCTCTATGTGTCCCGAGAAGCAGGGGTACACCTCTTGGTGTACACCTCTTGGTGTACACCTACGTGAGGGTTGGTTTAGTTTGGGGTTAGCCACAAGGCTAGCAACCTCTGGAGTGCTAGCAAGGTCATAACACTAGCTTACTGCCCAACTAGCAAGTAGACTTTAGCTCTGGACATAGTTAAGAATCAACGTAAACAAGCCGTGCTAGTTTAGATAGGCCCACGGGCTACCAACCTCGGGAGGACTATTAGGCCTTCTCAACTGACCAACTAGCAAGTAAACTTTCTTTCTGATCATAACCCTTGTTTAAGTACACACCAAAAGTTAATACTCCCCGTCGTGTACGAGTGAGTGATTTCCGTTGCCACCAGCGATGGCAAATTCATGCTCCTAGTTGGTCGTTGGCGAGGGGGTACCAAGGGGCACCTAGGGGCACCTAGGGACACCTAGGGGCACCTAGGGGCACCTAGGGGCACCTAGGGGTACCTAGGGGTACCTAGGGGCACCTAGGGACACCTAGGGGCACCTAGGGGCACCTAGGGACACCTAGGGGCACCTAGGGGCACCTAGGGACACCTAGGGACACCTAGGGGCACCTAGGGGTACCTAGGGGCACCTAGGGGCACCTAGGGGCACCTAGGGGCACCTAGGGGTACCTAGGGGCATCTAGGGGGCTGCTAGGGGCACCTAGGGGCACCTAGGGACACCTAGGGGCACCTAGGGGCACCTAGGGGTACCTAGGGGCACCTAGGGGTACCTAGGGGCACCTAGGGACACCTAGGGGCACCTAGGGACACCTAGGGGTACCTAGGGGCACCTAGGGACACCTAGGGGCACCTAGGGACACCTAGGGGTACCTAGGGGCACCTAGGGGTACCTAGGGGCACCTAGGGACACCTAGGGGCACCTAGGGGCACCTAGGGGTACCTAGGGGCACCTAGGGACACCTAGGGACACCTAGGGGCACCTAGGGGCACCTAGGGACACCTAGGGGTACCTAGGGGCATCTAGGGGGCTGCTAGGGGCACCTAGGGGCACCTAGGGACACCTAGGGGCACCTAGGGACACCTAGGGGCACCTAGGGGTACCTAGGGGCACCTAGGGGCACCTAGGGGTACCTAGGGGCACCTAGGGGGCTGCTAGGGGCACCTTGGTAAGTCTTAAGACATTGACTGACCCCGACAATAAGGAACCATAGATCTCACAACCCAGCTGGTCCGGTACTTGCTGTCTGCTTCCCTCTTGACTTCAACCTTCGTACCGGCAATACGTTTTATATTTGCTGGAAGAAGGTTTATTGTAATGTTCTCTGATTGTAAAAAGCACAATTACATACACCGACATCGGGAAGTATAGACAGCTGAGTAATATAATGTAAGGTGTGTAGAGATAGATAATAACGGATTCTTTTATATTGCCAGAGTTTTAGATATGTTCGTCGTCATATTTTATATATGGCCATTAAAATCTAGTTTGGTGCCCTGCAAACCCCGTGCATTAATGTACTCACCTAGCTGTGCTTGCGGGGGGGGGGTTAAGCTTTGGTTCTTTGGTCCCGCCTCTCAACCTGTCAATCAACTAGTGTTTATTGGTAGTTCTTTAGCTTGGTTGAGGGCAACACAGTGGTGTGTGAGTGTGATACAGTTGGGTGTGTTGTGACAGAGCACGGGGGAGTTCTACAAGCAACCCACCTTCTACGCCCTGGGACACTTCAGCAAGTTCGTGTCACCTGGAGCAGTGCGGGTGTACTCGTCCGTGGCTGGCTCCTCCATGTTCCAGGCGGCCGCCTTCCGCAACCCCGACAACACCACTGCTCTCGTCCTCCTCAATGTGTGAGTATCCTTCGTCGCCATCTGCGCTGTGGCCTTCACTCTGCCTCTTCTTCTGTTGATACTTTGGCCTCTGTCTTCATTTCCAAAAAGTTTTCGGAGTGATTACATTCACTGATCGATGATACCAATGGCTGGCCTTGCTACGATTACATAAACATTATTATTTTTGTTACCTAATGGGACAAAGGCTTTATTAGTTTAAGTATAAGTTAGTTAGCATAGATAATTATATTTCAAGCAGAAGTGTACAAATCCTGATGACATCTAGCAGAAGTGTGTAGCTCTCCATAGACAGGTATCCAAAGTGTGTGTAGCTCTCCATTCACCAGTATCCAAAGTGTATAGCTCTCCATATACCTGTATCCAAAGTGTGTAGCTCTCCATACACCGCTCCCAAAGTGAGACACTCTCCATACAGCGGTGTCCAAATAGCACAGCACCCTATGGGTTGGTATCGTGTACTGACCTAACAGTTAGTTTAATACGTTTGTGATCATTTCTGTTATCTCCACACACGATTCTTCTGTGATCAGTCCCTGCTATCCTCGTATTGCCCTAGTATTTTCTATATTAAATTTTCTTCCTTGTTTCTGCCTTCCTTGTTGACACTGACTGCGTGTGCGAGCAGGGGAGAGACTCCGGAGAGCGTGTTGGTGGACACGGGCAGGGAGGGTGACTATGTGAACTTTGACATGCCGGCCAAGGCTATCATCACCTTCCTCTACCAGTCGCCAGCAGCAGCAGCCTAATACACTCGCCTGAATGCTAGTTGATCCGCTGTTATCATTTGATTTCTAGGAAGTAAAGTTTTCTAAAGCATATCTCTTTTTTTGTTTTAATTATCCCACCTCCTCCTTGTTTCGTATATCTCATACAATATTAATTTAGATACACCGAAAAATGGGCGTAGTTAAAATAATACTGTGAGCCGTTGATATTAGCATGAGATGAAGTTATACGTCTCCTATTACTTATTGCCCGCGAATGTCAAATAATAATTACCAGGGGGCCAGATTCACGAAGCAGTTACGTACGTACTTACGAATGGTTTTCTTCTTGGTACCTTCATAGCTGCAACGTCGGTATTCAGATACGCATTTAAGAAGGAAAATCTATCTAAGTACATCGCCTCTATTAAGGATGCCCTCGACCACTCATAGCTTTACGTAAACTGGATATAACTCAATTTTTCTCTACTACACAACTACGGAGGATCGATTTTAGTATAAACAAACAACTTAGTTGGCAAGTTTCGTTCAGAGGAGTCCTTCGTGTTGACTATATATGCATTCTCTGCATGAAACTTGTAGTAAATATGTATTTTATGATATTAGAATTAGTTTTACAATAGCAAGATATTATACCAGTAGTTATTAGTGAATAAACACTGATGAACATGAAATGTGAGAGAAGGTGATGATCCTTCTCAATATTTATTTATTATTTAGATACAAGAGGTACATTGGGTTAGAGAGAATACATAGCATAGTATTTACAATCTTGTAAAGCCACTAGTACGCGCAGCGTTTCGGGCAGGTCCTTAATCTAACACATAATTTTAAGTAGGAACTTCTAGCAGAATTAATAAACAGATACAGTGTAAGAAAAAAATGAGATGAGAGAGATTAGTAAGTATAGTAAAGCACATTGGTATATTAAAGCTCTGATTGATT
>WNGS01165339.1:12037309-12039809 GCA_020271785.1 Procambarus virginalis
ACATTGACAACTTGATTGGTAATTTAAACAAGATTAATAGACACCATACAGCAGATTGATAGCACTTATAAGAAGACAGCAATGATCACAATGGTAAGATGTTCGGATTGGGTACATAAAGATTGGGAGATTGGGTAGCAATAGATACAGTGCAATTTTAAAGCAAAAAGTAAAAAACTATGAAGATGAAATTAGAGTACTTTTTAGTATTCCGAAACGCTGTGCGTACTAGTGGCTTTACAAGATTGTAATACTGTCCTATTCAATGTATTCTTACAAACCCAATGTACCTTCTTGGATAATAAATAATAAATAAAATAAATAATAAATAAATAAATAAATAATGTGACTGTCCCTTCACCAAACAAGAACTAATCAGAGCCAAACAGGTGTAAGGACACTGCACCAGGTGCTGATAACATTACATACTCAATGCTCGCACATGCAGGTCCTGCTGGAGAACAAGGAATATTGAACGTCATCAATGCATCTTGGCAGCAAGGCAAACTGCCGACCTCTTGGAAGAAAGCAGACATCATTCAATTCCTAAGCCGAAAGAACCTGGCAATTACAGACCCATTTCGTTAACATCATGCATTAGTAAAACTGCAGAACGGATGGTCTTCAATAGGCTACTGTGGAAGACTGGAGACCTGCATAACACATATTTGGCTTCACTAGAGGCGTAGGTACTGCCATGCATAGCAACATTACTAGAACAGTTACTCAGGTCCAGCTATAGTGATCTTCCTTGACCTTGAAAAAGCATTCGAACCTGCAAGCTCGCAAGCAATTTTACACACCTTAGTTAAAAATGGTGTAAAGGGAAATATGCTAGCAGGATACAGATTACCTAAGTCACAGGTTGCTAGAGTAAAGTTGCAAGGACAAGTGTCGGACTACCACTTGCATGAGAATGAGACTCCACAAGAAGGAGTCCTCAGTCCTTGTCTTTTTAACATCCTATGGAAAACCTTGTTACCATGACATTTACAGAAGGGTTAAATTGCTAAGCTATGCTGACGATATAGCATTAGTCATTACAGGTCCTTCACTTCTAATAAAGCACAAGGTGCTTAGATAAAGTAACATCTGAATGCAATATTTTGGCTAAAAATATCTGCATAGAAGTCTAAGGCAATGAGACTAGGCGGCAACACTCCCAGACAGGCACCTACGCATTCAAGACATTACCCTTCAGTGGGTTACACAATATCAATATCTCGGAGTGTGGATAGATTCTAAAATGACATTCAACATGCAATTCCATATCTAAATGAGAAAGCAAAATCAGGACTAATATAATGAGAGCAAACACAGGGCCTCGTCTAGGAGTGGGACACAAAGTGTTAAGAATAACATATTTAATAGTCAATATTGACTTATTAATATGTGCATAGGTGACATACTTAACATAATAGTTTCCCTTGAAAATCTTCATAGAAAACACTGACCTTACCTAACCTTGTTAGTATGTTAAGACAAGCATCTAATTGCTTCGTAATTACAATTATTCCTAACCTATACCTATAATAGGTTAAGTAACAATTGTAATTACGAAGCTATAAGATGCTTATTTTAACATACTAACAAGGTTAGGTAAGGTCGGTATTTTCTATGAAGATTTTCAAGGAAACTATTATGTTAAGTATGTCACCTATGCACGCAACTATAAGTCAATATTGACTTATTAAATTTGCGAGGACGGGTGTTTACATACACGCCGTTCGTTTCCTAGTTGATTATGCAGCGCCTGCCTTACTCACTCTTTCTCCTGGCCAGTAGGCAAACGTTGAGGTTATTCAAAATGATGCAATGCGAATCATAACAGGAGCTCCCAGATGGACTAAAATACTGAACCTAGACTAGAAACCAAGCTAACGTCGATTGAAATAAGGGTAAAATTTATTGCTGCGTGCATGCTGACCAAGATATTGACTAGACTAAGAATCAGTTCACTTAAATATATAATCACTGGAGCACTAACTCTGGACAGAAGAGCCTCCAATAGCAACAGGTGGACCATTGTGCGATAAACACCATCAATACATTCGATATAACAAACACAGTTACTGGGAGGGGTGTCGACGAAATACATGCAGACTTTGTCATGGAATCCCTTGGGAATCTCCGTCAGCAGACTTTGATTACGTTTCTTGAAGGAAAAAAGAATCAGACAAATCCTTATCTGCTACGTAATATTGCACAGATGCATATAGAAGCAAACTTGGCATCCGATAGCTTCACTTACTCACAGATGGATCAGTAGACCAGCAGGGACAAGAAACCGGAGCTGCAGTTAAAGCAGGAAACTCTGTAAATAGTTGGAGGCTCTCACATGGGTGTTCGACTTTACAAACAGAGATGCTAGCCATTCAAAAGGCTTTAAAACATGCTCTTGCTGAGCACCGATAACATGTTATCACACATACAGATTCGAAAACTGCCGTTGAAACCTTGCAACAAGAACACATATGTTGTGGAATGTGGGAATAGGAGA
>WNGS01165339.1:12044809-12047960 GCA_020271785.1 Procambarus virginalis
AGTCCTTAACATCAGTACTGGAAGATGGAATATCATTTGCAAGGGATGACTCAATGGAAGAGAAGAACATATTGAACTCAATAGCAGAATCAGAGGCTGAAAGCTGACCATCGTTATTGGACAGGAGTGTTGGTTTGTTGTTTAAAATCTTCTTGATCCCAATATTTGTGAAATTGTGCTCCAAGTTTTTTAATGTTGCTCTTTATTTGGATAAATTTATCTTCGTAGTATTTAGTTTGGCTCGTCTAATTATCTTAGATAGCAGTAACGAGTAATTCTTTGAGAATTCTTTGGAGACGGTTCCTAACCTATACTTCTTCTCAAGGTCATGTTTTTTTTAATGGATTTAAGTATTCCTTTGTAAGCCAAGGATTGTTAAGCCTTTTGGTTGTGACTTGTTTTGTAAGCATAGGACAGTGGGTGTTATAAAGGTTAAGAGTTTTTTGAAGAAAAGATTGCACTGCTAGGTTTTTTTCAGACTTTCAGCGCCGTGGAGACTTTCAGCGCCGTGGAGAGGGGGGACCTGCTGCCTGGGTAACAGCTTCTCCCCCGAATCAACCTACCCTGGCTTTGCGCCCTGGTGAGGCCACTCCAGACGACAACCAGAGCGCAACTCCATAGTCTCCTGAGACTGATGGATGCCTACTACTATATATATATATATATATATATATATATATATATATATATATATATATATATATATATATTATATATATATATATATATATACATATATATATATATATATATATATATTATATATATATATATATATATATATATATATATATATATATATATATATATTATATATATATATATGCAATTGACGATCACAAAACACTGATCATTTTATGCGGAAAATCCACAGAGAAAAATGAAAGGAGGTAACGTTTCGACTTTGTTAAAGCCTTTGTCAAACCAGACTGACAAGAGGAGAAGATTGATAAAGATTAAGCCACCCAAGAGGTGGCACGGGCATGAATAGCCCGTAAGTGGTACAATTTTTTTTTTCTCCGTAATTCTTTTCATTATTCTGAGATTGCATTTAATCATCGAGCTGTTATCGCGGGGGAGGATACTGCTTCACAGTCTTTATGAGGGCGTCCAGCTGCTGGACACCTTTGTTGACCAGGAGAGTGGCTCTGTTGATGGATTCAGGGTGGCCACAGCAAGATTCAGGAACTCTTAAA
Organism: Procambarus virginalis; assembly: GCA_020271785.1. Taxonomy (NCBI): domain Eukaryota; kingdom Metazoa; phylum Arthropoda; class Malacostraca; order Decapoda; family Cambaridae; genus Procambarus; species Procambarus virginalis. The sequence goes on from WNGS01165339.1 coordinate 12,046,006, forward strand.
GCTCTTCTAAGGTCGTTGGTTGCTTCACATTCTAGAAGATAGTGAAGTAATGGCTTTTCTGTGACAGTTTGGCAGAAGATGCACTCTCTCTGTCGGGGTTCACCAATCTCCCAGTTGCATCTGTAACCTAGACGTAGTCTATATAACCTAACTGCTATTTCCCTGTGGATTCCTTTTGGGATATTTAACCTTTCTAATTTAGTTGCCTGAAGATACCATGTTGCAGAGGGCGAGCCTTCAGCTTTTCTCTGGTGTAGGTAGGCTTTGTTGAGGTGTGAGAGTTTTTTGGTGATGATGTTTTTAATGTTCTCTAGGCTGGGTTGAATTGTTTTATCTATCACTGGATGACGAGTTGCCAGTTTAGCAATTTCATCAGCTTTCTCATTTAATGGGATTCCAATATGGGATGGGATCCAGTTCAAGGTTATGTTGAGTCCTTTGCCTTTAGCGACTGCTCCAAGATACAAAATGGTGGTAATTATTTCCACGTTATCTTTCCACTGTTTTGTTCTAGTATTTGAAGTGCAGCTTTTGAGTCTGTGTGTATGATGGCATTTTGAGTGTTTTGTGCAATCACATATGCGAATGCCTGTTGTATGGCAAACAGCTCAGTTTGGGTTGATGATACTAGTCCTCCCAGTCTCCAATATGCCTGTATGCTGGCCGTGCAAAGAGCAGCGCCAGCACTTTCATATTCTGTGTCCACCGATCCGTCTGTGAAGATGTGGGTGGCTCCTACTACTGCTATGCTATACATTTGCTCTTCTATTATGCGCCTTAGGATTGTCGGATCATAGGCAGCCTTTTTCATTGGGAGACTTTCTATTACTATTTTGAAAGTAGGCTCTTCCCACGGTGCAGAAGGAGTGTAATTTGGGTGTGGATGATCACCCTCTCTATCGAGAATCATGCTTTTTAAATGTAGTCTGTTTAGGACTTTTCCTGCTCTTGCAGCCCAAGAGTTTCCATTGTTTTGCCCTAGTCCAACCACCAAGGCCTGCCGTACTGGGATTGGATCAGAAGAAATAATTATTTTACTAATAATTGTAGCTGTCCTTTGAGATATTCTTTCCTGTAGAGAGGGCAAACCCGTCTCCAGTCTAAGTGTTTCAAGCCTGGTCCACATGGGGGCTCCCAGTGCGGCTCTCATAGCATTGTTTTGGGCAACTTCAAGCTTTTTCCACTGTTGGTGTGATAGATTTGTGAGTGCAGGTGCGGCATAATCGATCACTGATCTGACTGCCTGTACATAGTATGTGCGAAGGACTTGCAGATTGGCTCCTCCAGAGAGGGAGGTTAGCGACCTGAGGATTGCCGTCCTGGCCGCAGTTCGCTCTCTCAAGTAAGTGACCTCTGCATTAAAATTCATGTGTGTGTCCAGGATTATTCCTAGGTACTGATAGGTGTCCACCCATTCGATTGGTTGACCCTGTACTGTGAGTTGGATATTGGGCTTCGCTATTTTTATGGGCATGGCTTTTGACTTTGAGGGGTTGAGTTTGATCCCAATCTGTTTTGCCTCTTTACTGATGCAGTCTAAGCATTTGGTGCAAGGCGCGCCGCATCCCTTCCTTTTATGATGATGACAAAGTCGTCCGCGTAGTTTAGCAGCCTACAGTGATGTGGAAGTTTCAACCTCATTATTCTTTCCATTAAACAGTTGAAGAGAAGAGGGCTGAGAATACCTCCTTGCGGTGTACCATTTCATGTCTTTTGTACTCAGAAACTGTGCCATGAAGTTTTACTCTTGCTTCTCTGTTTATGAACAGTTTTTGATCCAGGAGAGCGGTTGCCTCTGACCTCTTTGTCAATGAGGCAGCAGAGAATAGCAGGGCGCTAGCCAGTTCAAAGGCTTTTTCGAGGTCCAGGAATATCAGCATTCCTGTCTGTCATTCAAGTCGGCTAACAGAGTTTAATACATTCCACTGTGCCAACCCCTTTTCTATAGGCATACA
>WNGS01165339.1:12067173-12140455 GCA_020271785.1 Procambarus virginalis
TATTAGTTAGTTTAGTTTTAGTTCATTTATTATGCACCCCATACCCATCTTGTGGGCGGTAGTGGAAAGGGTTACAGAGGCACATAATGGGCTCAGGGACTGAACCCCACAATTCATTTAGCTAAGCAAGTTACAATCTTGATGAGCTAGTTACAAAATTCAATATAAGTCGTCACATCAACAATGGGTTCGAGATCGACCTCAAATACAGGTTCTAAATTAAGCAACTGACATATGTGGAGAGCTAGTGTCACAATTTATATGTTTGTCCTGCACACCGCCCCCCATCCAGTGGGCAGCGGTGGATAGGTTACAATCACTCAGTTACTACCTACAGTTAGCAAACTGGGGATATTTGGCTAAAATTTCTGGTAGCAGATCATTTTGAATGAAATATTTACACATCGCTGGAACATTGGTTATAGAATTGTCTCTAAATTCACGTATCTTTTCGCACTCCATCACATAGTGACGGAGGGTGTGCGAATAATTTTGTTGACACAGTTTACATTTGGTCAGGTCTACATCGGCAGATAATGAGAATTCCCAGAGATACTTGTAACCGAGTCTAAGCCGAGCAGCAGTAACATCTAGAAGTCTGCTGATTTTATTGGATGATCCATAGATGTGTGGCTCCTCTTGCATGATAGTATGATGATAGATGGAATTACTGGTGTCAATTTCACTTTGCCTCAGATCTACAAGATCTTGTTGAAGTTCTCGGTGTACTGCTGCTCTCAGATTGCTCATTGACAATCCAAGGTTACACTCAACGGCTCCTTTAAAGGCAGATTCTTTGGCTAACTTATCAGCTCTATCATGCATTCGGAGGCCAACATGAGATGGAGACCACATGAAATGGACTCTGTTACCATCCTTAATAATTTTGTTGTATTTGTGTCTAGCTTCGGACACGAGCATGTTACAGTTATGTCTTAAAGAGTTGAGAGCATTTAAGGATGATAAGGAGTCACTTACAATTAATGTATCAAGTTTGGAGACTTGTACACATTTCAGTGCAAGGATCAAGGCAAATAGTTCAGTCTGAAGGGTAGAGGCCCAATTGTTTATACGGACTCCCCACTCAAAGTACAAGCCATCGCCCATTGTCAGAACAACTGCACTTCCAGCTGCACCCGTGGTGCGGTGTAGGGAACCATCAGTGTATATGATTTGAGAGAGAGAATGCTCTGTGGACAGAGCATCAATATGGCTTAAGGCGTTGAGCTTTGCCTCAAGACGAAGCTTGGGCTTATCTCTAATTTGCTTCTTGGGTGGAAAGGGAGGGATTAAAACTGGAAAGGGTGTAACCTCCCACGGTGCAGGAAAGTGCCGTTGTTGTTTCTCTTGGTACAAATCATGAACCCCATACATTCTGAGTTGAGTTCCAGTTTTTGTTATCCATTTGGAACAATGCTGATCTTCAATAAAGTAAGTCTGGAGGGCTTCTGTGCAAGGATTAGGATGAGTTAGCCTAAGCATTTTTATACCAATTTGACAGTTAATTTCAGTAACACGATCAACAACGCTCAGAATATTAAGTTCCTTTCTCATATTAAGTATCTTTGTGGTACGAGGGCACCCAAGGATTATCCTCAGGGCTTCGTTCTGCAATTTTTCAAGCCCTCCAAGCTTTCTTTCAGGCATCAAAACAAGCAGAGGTGCAGCATAATCCACTAAAGATCTGATGTATGCAAGGTACATCATTTTGACAATTCTGACATTGGCACCATAGCCTGAGTGATAACCTGCAACAGCCTTGAGAGCTCGGAGCCTCTCTTTATACTGACGACAGAGTCTGAATACAACAGGACCATACAGTGGCACCTCAAGGCCAAGGTATTTGAATCTGTTTACATAGTCAAGCTGGGAGCCATCAGATAGTTGCATCTTGCGAACAGCTCCTCCCTGCCTGGGTGGGCGCCGATTTAGTATCTTTGTTTTCTCTGCTGAGATAATTAAACCTAGGTCCTGACATGAATCTAATACAGAGTTAAGAGTGTTCTGTGTGTTAGCATACCCAGTGGTGTGTATCATTATATCATCAGCATAGCTAATGATGTGGACGTTGGGTTTGCTCGGTATAGAGTTTAACAGCGTGTTTATTAAGATATTAAATAAGGTAGGACTGAGGACACCACCCTGCGGGGTACCTAGTTCAAAGTCTCTTGTTACACTCCTATGCCCCTGGAAAAATACAGATGACTTCCTGTTGGATAAGTAACCCCTGATCCAACAAAGAAGCCGACCACCAATATTCATTCTTGCAAGCTCACTCAAGATAACATGTCTATTTGCAATATCAAAGGCAGACTTAAGATCTAGGAAGGTGGTATATGACTTTTCAGTGTGCAGGGTAAGAAAGGTGGTGATGCAATGATGCACACTCCTTCCATGCATGAAGCCATATATCTGGGGGGATAGCATGGTTCTTATTCTATGGAGGAGACGGTTTAGGACCATTCTCTCGAATGTTTTGCAAATGCAGCTAGTAAGGGAAATTGGGCGGAAAGCATTCTCTTGATTTGGCTTGGGAATTGGAATGATTATACTGTTGGTCCAAGAGATAGGAAGTTCCCCAGTAACATAGCTCATATTATACAGCTCAAGCAGGGGATTCCCTGGTACTAAAGGGAGCAGACGCAATATGTCGGACTTAATATNGTTTTGCTCGTATAGAGTTTAACAGCGTGTTTATTAAGATATAACTAAGGTAGGACTGAGGACACCACCCTGCGGGGTACCTAGTTCAAAGTCTCTTGTTACACTCCTATGCCCTGGAAAAATACAGATGACTTCCTGTTGGATAAGTAACCCCTGATCCAACAAAGAAGCCGACCACCAACATTCATTCTTGCAAGCTCACTCAAGATAACATGTCTATTTGCAATATCAAAGGCAGACTTAAGATCTAGGAAGGTGGTATATGACTTTTCAGTGTGCAGGGTAAGAAAGGTGGTGATGCAATGATGCACACTCCTTCCATGCATGAAGCCATATATCTGGGAGGATAGCATGGTTCTTATTCTATGGAGGAGACGGTTTAGGACCATTCTCTCGAATGTTTTGCAAATGCAGCTAGTAAGGGAAATTGGGCGGAAAGCATTCTCTTGATTTGGCTTGGGAATTGGAATGATTATACTGTTGGTCCAAGAGATAGGAAGTTCCCCATAACATAGCTCATATTATACAGCTCAAGCAGGGGATTCCCTGGTACTAAAGGGAGCAGACGCAATATGTCATAAGTGATACCATCTTCACCGGGGGATGTGGCTTTGCCTTTGTTTAGGGCCGCGAGTAATTCAAACTCAGTGAATGGCACGTTGCATTCATCTTCCTTGTGGAGCATGAAGTCAATTCGTTTTATAATATATATAATAAATGAACTAAACTAAACTAAGTGCTTACCAGTATCATAAGAAAAGCCAAACTTTCATATTATGAGACTAGATTCAAAGAAGCAAAAGGCATATGAAAAGCACATGGAATACCATCTCTAATATCCTAGGAACAAAACAACACTCCTACAACCAGATAACACTCTCTAAGGATGGCTTTACACCGTCAACTGATTTAGAAATGGCAAAAGAATTTAATAGCTTCTTTTCATCGGTTGGTGCTAACCTTGCCAGTAAAATCCCACAGACTCAGACACATATCAACACATATCTCTCAGGCAGCTATCCAAACTTCATCTCTTTCACCAGTCAGCCCGACAGATATTGTGTCCATCATACACTCACTAAAAACCAAAGCTGGAACATCAGTGAAATCCCATCCATTGTATACAAGAGCCTCCCAACCCTTGCGCCCCTATAGCTCTGCTGTTCAACAAATCCCTTGAGTGTCATACCTTCCCTGATATCCTTAAAAAGCAAGAGTAACGCCAGTTCATAAAGGAGGTAATCCGGCAGACATAAACAATTATAGACCAATATCAAACCTACCCATACTATCAAAAATATTTGAAAAAATTATCTACAAACAGCTCTACTCCTATCTCGTAAAATTCGACATTCTTAGCCCCTGTCAGTTTGGCTTCCGCTCCCAAAAGAGTACCAACGATGCAATTATTAGTCTCCTTGATATAATTTACTCAGCCCTTGACAAAAATGAGTTTCCGATTGGACTCTTCATTGACCTGAGAAAGGCCTTTGATACTGTTAATCACAATTACCTCTTACGTAAACTCCATCATTATGGAATCCGAGGCCATGCACTGGACTATATCCAATCCTATCTTAGTGATAGACACCAATGTGTAGCCATCAAAATATAACCTCTCCCACTCTACCAATAACCGTTGGAGTGCCACAGGGCAGCATCTTGGGACCTCTCCTATTCTTATATACATCAATGATCTGCCTAATGTCTCTAACATTCTGAAACCTATTTTGTTTGCTGATGATACTACCCTCATCTACTCTAACCCCAACCCACATACACTAAATAATGTTGTTAATAATGAACAAAAAAAAGTCACTTATGGATGTCAACCAACAAACTAACACTTAACATAGAAAAGACCTACTACATTTTATTTGGAAGCAAATCTACAAATGCAATTCAGCTTCAGATAGATAATGTAAACATTAGCAATAAAAATGATGGAAAGTTTCTTGGCCTATTCCTAGACAAGAGACTCAACTTCAGCACCCATATACAACACATAACTAAGAAAGTCTCTAAAACAGTTGGTATACTCTCCAAAATCAGATATTATGTACCTAACTCTGCTCTCATCTCTCTATATTATGCACTAATCTATCCCTATCTTAATTATGGTATCTGTGCATGGGGTTCAACCACTGCAAACCACCTCAAGTCCATCATCACCCAGCAAAAATCTGCTATCAGAATAATAACAAATTCTGCTTTCAGACAACACTCAGCCCCCTTGTTTAACTCCCTTAACATGCTAAACATAATCTCACTCCACAAATTTTCTTGTGTCAATTACATTTACAAAACCCTGTTCTTAAACGCAAATCCTGCTCTGAAACTCTCCCTGGACAGATGTAATAGGACCCATTATCACCACACCAGAAATAAATATCTCTTTGATATCCCCAGAGTCAAACTTAATCTGTGTAAACACTCTATGCAAATAAAGGGACCCAGTCTATGGAACTCACTCCCTAATGAATTGAAAAGCTGTCCAACTTTTGCGTCATTCAAAAACAAAACTAAAAAGTACCTAATCTCATCTGCATAGTTTTTTTTACCTTGTTGCTTTAAAATTGCACTGTATCTATTGCTACCCAATCTCCCTATCTTTATGTACCCAATCCGAACATCTTTACCATTGTGATCATTGCTGTCTTCTTATATGTGCTATCAATCTGCTGTACGGTGTCTGTTAATCTTGTTTAAATTACCAATCAAGCTGTCAATGTAATCAACCAGAGCTTTAATATACCAATGTGCTTTAATATACTTACTATTCTCTCTCATCTCATTTTTTTCTTGCAATGTATCTGTTATCATTTTATTAATTCTGCTAGAATTTACCTACTTAAAATTATCTGTTAGATTAAGGACCTGCCCGAAACGCTGCGCGTACTAGTGGCTTTACAAGATTGTAAATACTATGCTATGTATTCTCTCTAACCCAATGTACCTTCTTGTATATAATAAATAAATAAATAAATAAATAAATAATAATAAATAAATAAATAAATAAATAAATAATAAATAAAAATAAATAAATAAAATGTGGGCTTATCGTCTCCACAGGTAAAACCAGGACCTTATTCTTCCCCCCCCCCCAAAAAAAAAAATAATCCTCCTGTATTTAAAGTCATTGATCAGCACATTGAAAACTGTAGGCAATACAAATACCTCGGTGTGAATATTAATAGCGACATTGTAAGTGAACTACAGTTTAAGCTTAAAGAAAGGCTAAGTCCTCTTAAAATGCTTGCTAGAAAGCACACTGGTATTAATGTCAAATATGCCAGAATATTCAGCCCGAGACAAGATGGATCACAAGAGGACAAAGAACGCAACATGGACATACAGACTACCAACAACAGTCGGGTAGTCAAGACACCAGAACGTCAACATTCGCAAAAGCAACTGCAAGAAACCGTGGCCACTCAAGATCAACAGAATCTTACAACACAAGAGACAGACAACAACAGCCAATGCAGTCTGATATGCAACAACACCAACAAAGATGTATTAAACAGCAGAGATGCACAGGTTCCACAACAACACAAGAGGCAGGTATAAACAATCAATGCAGCCCAATATGCAGCATCATCAACAACGAAATACTGGATGGCAGAGATGCACAGATTCCGACAACACAAGAAACGGTCTCGAGCAATCAATACAGTCCGATGTGCAACAATACCAACAACAAAGTCATTGACAATAGGGATGTACAGATTCCAACAATGCCGAGGATGACCACGAACAATCAGTGCAGTCCAATTTGCAGCGACACGACTTGCGAGGTGGAGAATATAGAGGTCGATTCCGAAGAGGAGTTCTACTAGAACAGGCAACACCAACCGAAACCGTCGTCTGACCATTACGAATACTACAGTGAAACATACAAGGTCTTGGAAATAAAAACCACACACTTCAGGAAGCTGCAATCAGTACGAAAACAAATATAATCGTTTTGGAAGAAACTCTTTTTCCCAGCCACGAAATCCTTCAGATTAGCTGGATATCAGCACTATGTTATACCGTATGAGCAGGGGAGACAAAGAGGATTAATGACCCTAGTCAGGAACACCATACCCAGCAAGAAAATAGATCCAGTTTCATGTGGGGATGGAGTAGAGGTATTAGCAGTAACAGTGAATATGGCTAATATTGAGCTCCTCATATACAACGTCTACAAGCCCCCTAGACGTAAACTAGAAGCAGAGGCAGTGCTTGCCTTGGCCACGCAGGAAAATGTAATTATTGCTGGGGATTTTAATGCTCATCATCAAGAGTTAGGTGCGACTGGGCCAGCCAATGCCGATGGGCGCCATTTAGCTGCAGCTCTGCGAGAAGTACCTGAAATTACACTTCTCAACACTGGGGAACCCACTCACATTCAAGTGGGGGGGGGGGTTCCCTTGATCTTACATTAATCTCAACAGCACTCAAGCATCAGGCGAAGTGGGAAGTAGACCCGGTAATCACCAGTGACCACTATGCTACTGTCACAACACTAAACATAGAACAACCTCCTACACCACCTGCACAACCTAGGTGGAATTTAAGAAAGGCCAATTGGAATATATACCAAGAGGAACTTGAAAAATGGTTTGCAACATACACGCCACCTGAGGAATTGAACATACACGAGACGAATCTGCAGAAAGCCATTGCAGCTGCTGCAAACAAAGCTATTCCAATCATTATCACAGGAAACACAAAATGAATGAATTATTGGTTCTATAGTAATGAGGTTAAAGAACAGAACCACAAAGTCAACACCTTCAGAAAACCTCTAAAGAGAAACCCCCACACCAGAAGGAAGAACTCTGCTAAGAGCGGTGGTATCTGAAGCAAGACGAGTTTCTAGAGAAGTAAAGGAGGCAAGATGGTTTGAGTGGTGTCAAACTCTAAATGAACATAGTAGTCTTGGCAAGATATGGGATCAGATTAAAACTATATCAGGTCGACCAGTCTGACCACAGGAATGTATTCAACCATTGCAGAAGGCTGAGAGACTTGCTCTCCAATTTGCAGAAAGAATAGCTTCATATCAGCTTCCTGCAATGGTCAGAAGGCAGCAAGAACAATTAAAACAAGAAAGGTTGACAGCCATTCATGAGAGCATAGCTATAAATGATGAATGTGACTGTCCCTTCACCAAACAAGAACTAATCAGAGCCAAAAAGGTGGTAAGGACACTGCACCAGGTGCTGATAACATTACATAATGCTCGCACATGCAGGTCCTGCTAGAGAACAAGGAATATTGGACGTTATCAATGCATCTTGGCAGCAAGGCAAACTACCGACCTCTTGGAAGAAAGCAGACATCATTCCAATTCCTAAGTTGAAAGAACCTGGCAATTACAGACCCATTTCATTAACATCATGCATTAGTAAAACTGCAGAACGGATGGTCTTAAATAGGCTACTGTGGAAGACTGGAGACCTGAATAAACACATATTTGGCTTCACTAGAGGCGTAGGTTCTGCCAACTGCATAGCAACATTACTAGGAACAGTTAACTCAGGTCCGGCTATAGTGATCTTCCTTGGTCTAGAAAAGCATTCGAACCTGCAAACTCGCAAGCAATTTTACACACCTTAGTTAAAAAAGGTGTAAAGGGAAATATGCTAGCATGGATTCAAGATTACCTAAGTCACAGGCATGCCAGAGTAAAGTTGCAAGGACAAGTGTCGGACTACCACCTGCATGAGAATGGGACTCCACAAGGAGGAGTCCTCAGTCCTAGTCTTTTTAACATCCTTATGGAAAACCTCGTTACCATGACATTTACAGAAGGGGTTAAGTTACTAAGCTATGCTGATGATATAGCATTAGTCATTACAGGTCCTTCACTTCTAAATAAAGCACAAGGTGCATTAGATAAAGTAACATCTGAATGCAATATTTTAGGGCTAAAAATATATGCACAGAAGTCTAAGGCAATGAGACTAGGCGGCAACACTCCACACAGGCACCTACGCATTTAAGACATTAACCTTCAGTGGGTTACACAATATCAATATCTCGAAGTGTGGATAGATTCTAAAATGACAATCAACAAGCAAATTCAATATCTGAAGGAGAAGGGAAAATCATGACTGAATATAATGAGAGCAATCACAGGGCCCCGTCTAGGAGCGGGACACAAAGTGTTAAGAATGTTTTACATACACGCCGTTCGTTCCCTAATTGATTATGCAGCGCCTGCCTTACTCACTCTTTCTCCTGGTCAGTGGGCAAACGTTGAGGTTATTCAAAACTATGCAATGCGAGTTTTAACACAAAACTAGCTCCCAGATGGACTAAAATACTGAACCTAAGACTAGAAACCAAGCTAACGTCGATTGAAATAAGGGTAAAAGGGACTGCTGCGTGCATGCTGACCAAGATATTGACTAGACCTAGAATCAGTTCACTTAAAGATATAATCACTGGAGCACTAACTCTGGACAGAAGAGCCTCCAATAGCAACAGGTGGACCCATTGTGCGATAAACACCATCAATACATTCGATATAACAAACACAGTCACTGAGAAGGGTGTCGACGAAATACATGCAGACTTTTTTATGCAAGCCCCTTGGGAATCTCCGCCAGCAGACTTTAAGATTATGGTTTCTTGAGAAAAAAGAACCAGGCAAATCCTCATCTGCTACGTAACATTGCACAGATGCATATAGAAGCAAACTTGGCATCCGACAGCTTCACTTACTTCACAGATGGATCAGTAGACCAGCAGGGACAAGAAACCGGAGCTGCAGTTAAAGCAGGAAACTCTGTAAATAGTTGGAGGCTCTCAAATGGTGTTCGACTTTACAAACAGAGATGCTAGCCATTCAAGGCTTTGAAAACATGCTCTTGCCGAACACCGACAACATGTTATCATACATACAGATTCGAGAACTGCCGTTGAAACCTTGCAACAAGAACACATATGTTGTGGAATGTGGGAATAGAGAAATGGCCACACACAATCTACAAATTATGTGAATTTTTTTTAAAGAATTCTGATAAGAAAGATATCTTGGGTTGGTTCTGGATCAATCGGTTTTCTTCATAGCACGTCGCATATGACGTATACTTTACCTAAGGCCACAAATTGATGTAGAAGAAATGCTAGCGGCTCGCGAATTGATATAATGTCCTGTTTTTTCTGCTCGTAGGTCCTGTGGTTGGTTACGTTAGGGCACTTTAGTAAGACATTTTCTTGACGTTGGGATGCTGTCGAGAACGGTTTTCTAGATAGTAAATATCACCTGAAGATCACATAGAAAATATTGTGCGAGACCCTATGCTATGCGTTCCAATTTCCAATTTCAGAATTGCTTTAAATACACGAATGGCGAAATAGGAAAGAAATTTTTCACGACCTTTGTGAGATCAAAGCTGAAGTGTGCAGCGGTTGTATGGTGCCTATATCTTAAGATGCACATCAACAAACTGGAAAGGGTCAAGACATGCCACTAAATGGCTCTGCACCATCTAAAATTGGAACTGAAAGACAAGAGTTACGAGGAGAGGGATTGTGGCGTTTAAATATGCCAAGCAAGAAGATAGAATAAAAGAGGCGATATGATCACTACATACAAATAGTACAGGATTCGACAAAATTGATAGAGAAGGTTTTTTTTTTAGACATGGAATTTCAAGAACCAGAGATCGTAGAGTTAAGACAGTTAAACATAGCTGCAAAAAACAAACAAAACAAAAGTCACTTACGCAAACAGATGTTTGCGTAGTGACTTTTCATTATGTCAATAGTTTCAAAGTGTTATATATGACAAAGTGTACTGGGAAAACGGCACATCACGGGCGTAGCTCTCATCCTATAACTCCCAAATGTATCTTGTTATTTACACACATATATATGTGTATATTTTTGTACTTATGTTTCAATTCACAATATAATTTATTTTAAAGTAGATATTCTATTTCAAGGTCAAAACTGATGCGAGTATAAAGTCTACAATGTGTGGGAGGGCAGCAGGTGCGTGTGTGGGGAGTGGGAGTACACTTTAAGGCTGCACACACACACACACACACACACACACACCACACACACACACACACACACACACACACCACAACACACAACACACACACACACACACACACACACACCACACACACACACACACACACACACACACACACACACACACACACACACACACACACACACACATACACACACACACACCACGCACACACACACACGCACACACACACACGACGCACCGCACACACACCACACACACCACCGAATGGAATGCAGGAATGGTCGAACAAATGGCTGTTAGAGTTTAACCCAAGCAAATGTAATGTAATGAAGATAGGGGTAGGAAGCAGGAGACCAGATACAAGGTATCATTTGGAGATGAAATACTTCAAGAGTCAGAGAGAGAGAAAGACTGGGGGTTGATATCACGCCAGACCTGTCCCCTGAAGCTCATATCAAGAGGATAACATCAGCAGCATATGCCAGGTTGGCTAACATAAGAACGGCCTTTAGAAACTTGTGTAAGGAATCTTTCAGAACATTATATACCACATATGTCAGACCAATCCTGGAGTATGCGCCTCCAGCATGGAGTCCATATCTAGTCAAGCATAAGACTAAATGGAGAAGGTTCAAAGGTTTGCCACCAGACTAGTACCCGAGCTGAGAGGTATGAGCTACGAGGAGAGACTACGGGATTGGAACCTCACTTCGTTGGAAGACAGAAGAGTTAGGGGGGACATGATCACCACATTCAAGATTCTCAGGGGAATCGACAGGGTTGATAAAGACAGGCTATTTAACACAAGGGGCACACGCACTAGGGACACAGGTGGAAACTGAGTGCCCAAATGAGCCACAGAGATATTAGAAAGAACTTTTTTAGTGTCAGAGTGGTTGACAAATGGAATGGCATTAGGAAGCGATGTGGTGGAGGCTGACTCCATACACATTTTCAAGTGTAGATATGATAGAGCCCAATAGGCTCAGGAACCTGAACACCTGTTGATTGACGGTTGAGAGGCGGACCAAAGAGCCAGAGCTCAACCCCCGCAAGCACAACTAGGTGAGTACAACTAGGTGAGTACCACACACACACACACACACACACACACACACACACACACCACCNAAAGAGCCTAAATCTGTAAAGTCGGTCCCCAATAGTTCCAAATATAAATAAATAATAAATATGTTTATTCAGGAAAGGTACATACATAGAGAGATTTTACATAAGTGGATCGATTTATAGATAGAGCTAGTACATACAATGCCTAAAGCCACTATTACGCAATGCGTTTCGGGCAAGAAAACATTAATATCTAAAACTTAATACTAATTGAACAAAAAGAATAAAATGTTTTGAGAACAGATACAAATAAAGGTACAAAAAAAGGGGGGAACATGACTGAAAAGCAGCACAAATACAATATGTAGACAAACAGCGTTGAATAAAAAAAAAATAAGACATGGGTTGACAATAGAGGGGTAAGGTAGGTTACAGGGAGTTTATCAGGTAGTGTTTAGTTTTAATCTTAAACTGGTTGAGAGAGGTACAGTCTTTAACATGGTTGGGAAGGTCATTCCACATTCTGGGTCCCTTGATTTGTAGAGCATTTCTAGTTTGGTTAAGTCGTACTCTTGGAATATCAAAACTGTATTTATTTCTGGTGTGGTGCTCATGGGTTCTGTTACAGCTTTCAATGAAGCTTTTGAGGTCAGGATTGGCATTACAGTTCAGCGTTTTATATATGTATAATACACATGAGAGAATGTGCAGTGACTTAATATCTAACATATTGAGAGATTTGAGTAGGGGTACCGAGTGATGTCTGGGGCCAGAGTTGGATATTGTCCTAATAGCAGCTTTGTGTTGAGTAATTAGAGGACGTAAATGATTTTGGGTAGTAGAACCCCAAGCACAAATACCATAGTTGAGATATGGATAGATGAGGGAGTAATAGAGAGTCACCAGGGCAGGGCGGGGTACATAATATCTGATCTTAGAAAGAATGCCAACAGTTTTTGAAACTTTTTTTGATATATTTAGAATGTGTCCCTGGAAATTAAGCTTGTGATCAATGAGAACGCCAAGGAATTTGCCATCTAATTTGTTACAAATTTGGGTATTGTTAATCTTGAGATTTATTTGGTTAGAGGATTTATTGCCAAACAGAATATAGAAAGTTTTGTCAATGTTAAGGGTGAGTTTGTTGGCAGTTAGCCAAAGATGGACTTTCTCTAGCTCAGTATTCACTGTGGCATTTAGAGCAAGGGGGTCAGGACTGGAGTAAATGAAGGTTGTGTCGTCAGCAAACAGAATTGGTTTGAGGTGTTGGGAGGCATTTGGAAGGTCATTAATGTAGATGAGAAAGAGGAGAGGGCCAAGTATACTGCCCTGAGGAACACCAATGTTGATGGGTAGGGTAGGAGAAATTGAATTGTTCACAGAAACATACTGGAGTCTGTCAGTAAGGTAAGATTTGAGGTATTGCAGGGAGTGTCCTCTGACTCCATAATGATGTAATTAAGAAGAAGGTTTGGTGGTTGACAGTGTCAAAAGCCTTTCGCAGGTCCACAAATAACCCAACAGGGAACTCATTTTTATCAAGAGCTGTATGAATCAAGTTAATCATACTAATAAGTGCATCATTAGTGCTTTTTTTGGGTCTGAAGCCATATTGGCAAGAGCTAAGTATATTGTGTTTGGCTAGATAAGAGTAAAGCTGCTTGTAGATTAATTTCTCAAATATTTTTGACAGGTTAGGCAGGATTGATATAGGTCTGTAGTTGTTAACATCTGTGAGATCACCACATTTGTGTACCGGGGTTACTCTCGCTTTTTTTAGAATATCTGGAAAGGTTTGGAGTTCAAGTGACTTGTTGAAGAGCAATGCAATTGCAGGGGCTAAAGTTCTGGAGGCTTTTTGTAAATTAAAGTTGGTATTTCCTCAAGGGCACTAGACTTGGTTTTAAGGGAAAGGATTATCTCATTGACTTCAGTGGAATTAATAGGCTTTAGTACAGAGACTGTGGATAGTTACCTGTAAGATAGTCGTTAACACCAGTACTGGAGGATGGAATATCGTTCGCAAGGGAAGAACCAATAGAAGAGAAGAACCTATTGAACTCAATAGCAGAATCAGAGGCTGAAAGCTGACCATCGTTATTGGACAGGAGTGTATGTTTGTTATTTAGAATCTTCTTTGATCCCAAGATTTGTGAAATTGTGCTCCAAGTTTTTTAATGTTGCTCTTTATTTGGGTAAATTTATCTTCGTAGTATTTAGTTTTGGCTCGTCTAATTATCTTAGATAGCAGTAAAGAGTAATTCTTTGAGAATTCTTTGGAGACAATACCTAATCTATACTTCTTCTCAAGGTCATGTTTTTTATTAATGGATTTAAGTATTCCCTTTGTAGCCAGGGATTGTTAAGCCTTTTGGTTGTGACTTGTTTTGTAAGCATAGGACAGTGGGTGTTATAAAGGCTTAGAGTTTTTTGAAGAAAAGATTGCACTGCTAGGTTGATGTCCCCTATGTTACCTAACTCTGACTCCCAGTTGACATTATCAGCAGCAGTTATAAAATTGCCTATAGCAGATTCATTGTGCAGCCTAAAACTTATCTCCCTTGACTCTAGAGGTGGTTTGTTAATGTTAGTTAAGAGAAATGTGGGGTAATGGTCTGTAGTACTGTCGGTGATTATACCTGAAGTAAGCGGAGAGGTTATGTTGGTCCAGATGTGATCTAGAGTCGTGGCAGTACTATCAGTGATTCTGTAGGTCTAGTGATTAAGGGTATGAGGAAGCAGGAATTCATACAGTTGAGGAAGCTAACAGTAGTAGGGTGCTCAGGCTCGCAGAGGTCAATATTAAAGTCCCCTGCGATAATTAGATGGTTTTTGTTAAGTCTGTTATCGAGTATTAGATTTCTAAGGTTTGAATTGAATTCGGGCACATCAGTGTTAGGAATCCTATAGACTGCTCCCACAGACAGGATAGATTCGGTACCCTTTACTCTGAAACTGGCGAAGATATACTCCCCACAGCAGTCTCTAGTTCTAATTACTTTTAAGCATGTTAGTTCATGATGGTAGTAAAGAGCAGTACCACCACCTCTCTGAGTTTGACGACAGTTGTGAATTGCCAAGTAGTTAGGCATGTTAAAGAGTTGAGTAGTATCCTCTTTCAACCATGTTTCAGTAAGTACAATAAAAGTGAATTTGTTGTCAACAGTTTCAATCAAGGCACTAACATCATCGAAATGTTTACCTAGGGATCTAACGTTCAGGTTGATTACAGAGATATTGTGATTATGAGTTAATACATTGTTAACATCTTGTGCTGCAAAATAACTGCAATTTAGATCATTAAAATGATGATTGTCATAGATAGTGGATAAGAGGTTTAGTTCAGGGTCTATACGTGACTGCATAAAGAGGCTGGTTGCAGGAAAACAAGGCAGTTGTGGCAAATACAAAGTCGAATTAAGCTATAAGTGGGGAAAAAATATATAAACAAGACTATACAAAACAAACACAAAATGAACAACAAAGAAAAAATGAGGTAGCTAACAAGGGTCTTACAAGGGTACAATGGAGTAAGGGAGTATGGTGAGGCTAGGCAACCTAGGTAGTAAATGAACTCAGAGAAAAAACATATAAACATAGACTATACAATACAAAAGGTATAGATATACAAAAAAAGATATAAACAAAACTATACAATACAAAAACAAAATGAACAAAAAAGAAAATTGAGGTAGATTGCTTACAAGTATTCTCAGGTACACTGAAAGTAACAATATGCTATTTGAGACACAGGCAAAGCCAGGGGTACAGTGGAGTAAAGGAGTATGGCGAGGCTAGGCAAACTAGGTAAAAGACGAAATCAGAGAAAAAAGTTGAAAAATAAGTATAGGACAAATTTAAGCAAATGATTATATAATATAACTAGTTCAGTAATGACTGTACAACTATTAAGACCTAAAGGAATAATTAAGACAATTAATTAAGTCCAGTAACAGACTAGTAAAGAGTAATTTAGAAATTCAGCTAGAAGTGAAACAAGGAGACTTAAGTTACCTAGCCCGCACTAGGTGACAAGGGGGTTAATTAAGTTGATTCATTGAAAGTGACAATAAGGTGAGGCAAACCACTTTGGGAGAGGAATGATGTTTTACCGAGTGGATTCTAGCAGTAAAGGATCTCTGCACGCTCTCCAGGTCAGCAATTTCTCCAGCTTTGAAAGGGGCTGTCATTGTACAGCAGTACTCCACTCTAGAGAGCACAAGCGTTTTGAAAAGTATCATCATCGGTATAGCATCTCTAGTGTGAAAAGTTCTTGTTATCCAACCTGTCATTTTTCGTGCAGTTGTGACGGCCACTTTATTGTGTTCTTTAAAGGTAAGGTCTTCCGACATGAGTACACCCAAATCCTTTACATTGCCTTTTCGTGCTATGTTATGATTTGTCTGAGTTTTGTACGTGGTTTCCGTTTTTATATTTTCATTTTTTCCATAGCGCATGAGCTGGAACTTATCTTCGTTAAACACCATATTATTTTCTGTAGCCCATAGAAAGACCTGATTTACATCTGACTGGAGGTTTGCCGTGTCCTCTATGTTGCCTACTCTCATGAAGATCCTGGTGTCATCTGCAAAGGATGATACAGTGCTATAGGTTGTGTTCTTGTCTGTGTCCGATATGAGGATGAGAAAAAGTACTGGAGCAAGCACAGTACCCTGAGGGACTGAGCTCTTAACGGTTGATGGGCTGGATTTTATTTTGTTGACTATTACACATTGGGTTCTGTTGGTCAAGAAATTGTAGATCCATCTGCCTATTTTTCCGGTAATTCTTTTTGAGCGCATTTATGTGCAATAACACCATGGTCACATTTATCAAAAGCTTTTGCGAAATCTGTGTAAATTACATCAGCGTTTTGTTTGTCTTCCGTAGCATCTAATGCCATATCATAGTGGTCCAGCAACTGCGACAGGCAAGAGCGCCCTGTTCTGGGATCTAGTATTAATTTGGTGTAGGGGCAGCAGTTAGAATAAAGATGTATCTCTAGTAGTGGAGATCAGTAAGGCCCGGCCCCCAATAAAAATATAAAAAGTGATTATTAATTGGCTACAAGACAATGTCAGTTTAGAGGTAGATCATAGATCTCCTACACAGGAAGAATGGATACTCCTTTAAAACTAACTTATTTATTAACCCATTAACAACCCCCCCATAAACATTAAATAACAATAACAATAATTACTTTACCACACTATCTTACGTTAAAAGCCTTGGTCCACATAAGCAGGATGCAAGGTTTTACACTGAGCACAAGCTAGGGTAAAGTCTACTAGTGAAGAACTTGAAGCTTAAGGCAGCTTAGGGGTAGAGAGCCCACGTGGTACCCTAATACAACACAACATTTAGGGGTACCCAAAACACTGGCAAATACTACCCAAGGTCTACACAAATCTTACAATCCCAGAGTAGGCACAATTAAATACACAGTACTTATCTTAGTAAACTAGACACAGAAATAGGTAAGGGAGAGTAGTAGGAGGAAGGGGAGAGAGGTGCAGAGCCACACAGTATAGATGTTTACACCTCGAACGCCAGCCAGAGAAGACATCATCCAGCATCCCGTCCAGGGCTCCCGAGTTGTTGTGGTGCCGGGAAGAGCCTAATTGATCGTGCAGCTATACACATTAAAAATCTTCACAAATGTACAATATTGTTTACTTTACTTGTTCTAAGGATAGTTAATAATTACTACAATGTTATACTTAATCCACAACAAGCTCAAGAGTCTGAATGATTTGTGAGCAACAAGATTCGTCCTACGTCTGGCAAGGAAGATACGAACAGAGACACGTTGACAAGCGTGTCAAATATAAAGTAGTTTACTTAGCTCAATTTGACCTCTGGTTTCCAACTGAGGAACCCAGGGTTGTAACAACCCCACATTTCTCTTATCTAACATTGACAAACCACCTCTAGAGACAAGGGAGTTAAGCTTTAGGCTGCACAATGAAACTGCTATAGGCAATTTTATAACTGCTGCTGCTAATGTCAACTGGGAGTCCGAGTTAGGTAACATAGGGGACATCAACCTAGCAATACAATCTTTTCTTCAAAAACTCTCAGCCTTTATAACACCCACTGTCCTATGCTAACGAGACAAGTAACAACTAAAAGGCTAAACAATCCTTGGCTTACAAAGGGAATACTTAAATCCATTAATAAAAAACATGACTTGAGAAGAAGTATAGGTTAGGAACCGTCTCCAAAGAATTCTCAAAGAATTACTTGTTATTGCTATCTAAAATAATTTGACGAGCCAAAACTAAATACTACGATGATAAATTTACCCAGATAAAGAGCAACATTAAAAAAACTTGAGCACAATTTCACACATATTGAGATCAAAGAAGATTTTAAATAACAAACCAACACTCCATTCCAATAACGATGATCAGCTTTCAGCCTCTGATTCTGCTATTGAGTTCAATACGTTCTTCTCTTCCATTGGGGCATCCCTTGCAAATGATATTCCATCTTCCAGTACTGACGTTAAGGACTATCTTACAGGTAACTATCCACAGTCTCTGTACCTAAAGCCTACAAATTCCACTGATGTTAATGAGATAATGCTTTCCCTTAAAACCAAGTCTAGTGCCCTTGAGGAGATACCAACTTTAATTTACAAAAAAGCCTCCAGATCATTAGCCCCTGCTATTGCATTGCTCTTCAACAAGGCACTTGAACTTCAAACCTTTCCAGATATTCTAAAAAAAAGTGAGAGTAACCCCTGTCCACAAATGTGGTGATCTCACAGATGTTAACAACTACAGACCTATATCAATCCTGCCTAACTTGTCAAAAATATTTGAAAAACTAATCTACAAGCAGCTTCACTCTTATCTAGCCAAACACAATATACTTAGCTCTTGTCATTATGGCTTCAGACCCCCAAAAAGCACTAACGATGCACTTATTAGTATGATTAACTTGATTCACGCAGCTCATGATAAAAATGAGTTCCCTGTTGGGTTATTTGTGAACCTGCATAAGGCTTTTGACACTGTCAACCACCAAAACCTTCCTCTTAAATTACATCATTTTGGAGTCAGAGGACACTCCATGCAATACCTCAAATCTTACCTTACTGACAGGCTCCAGTACGTTTCTGTGAATAATTCAATTTCTCCCACCACTACCGCCCACGAGATGGGTATGGGGTGCATAATAAATGAACTAAACAAACATCCCACCCTACCCATCAACATCGGTGTTCCTCAGGGCAGCATACTTGGCCCTCTCCTCTTCCTCATCTACATTAATGACCTTCCAAATGCCTCCAAATACCTCAAACCAATTCTGTTTGCTGACGACACAACCTTCATTTACTCCAGTCCTGACCCCCTTGCTCTAAATGCCACAGTGAATACTGAGATAAGTAAAGTCCATCTTTGGCTAACTGCCAACAAACTCACCCTTAACATTGACAAAATTTTCTTTATTCTGTTTGGCAATAAATCCTCTAATCAAATAAATCTCAGGATAAACAAAACCCAAATTTGTAACAAAATAGATGGCAAATTCCTTGGCGTTCTCATTGACCAGCTAGCTGAATTTCCAGGGACACATTCTAAATATATCAAAAAAAGTTTCAAAAACTGTTGGCATTCTTTCTAATTATTATTAGTATTAAGAAAATTAAGAAATTATTATTAAGAATGGAGAGAAAATGCGATGTTCCCTTCTTCTCCCGTGAAAATCCTCTGCTGGGACTCACCATCTGGAGCCTCGGCAGCTGGACCATTGCAGCTGCGGCATCTTCGGTTGGACACCGCTAGATATCAACTTCAGCAGCTGGGACATCCTCAGCTGGATACCTCCTTCTGGAGCCTCAGCTGCTGGGTCGTCGGCTGGAAACTCTTCAGCCGGAACACCAGCAGCTGGGCCTCGATCAGCGGCCGTAACACTACCAGCTGGGCCATCAGCTGCTGCATCATCGGCATGGAACACGTCAGCCGGCACGTCAGCAGCTGGGTCTGGCCCCGAGAAACAAAACTAACAATATGTAATACTTAAATTAGAAAGGAATATAAAGAATGACAAATGTAAAGAAAAGAAATCGTATATAAATAAAAGGGCAACTGTGCATGCTCAGCTGCAACACCGCCAGCTGAGCCTTCGGCTGCTAGATTATCGGCGGGAACCCCATCCGACGTAACATCAGCAGCCGGAACGTCGGCGGCTTGGGCAGCTTCAGCCGGAATACCACCGACTGGGACATCAGCTGCTGGATCCTCGGGTGGAACCTCGTCAGTCGGAACTTCAACAGCTGGGGCATATAATAACACGAATAAATTATTAACTACAAATAATTAATTAATAATAAAAATCATAAGAACTGATTAATTACAAGGGCATGGTCAGCTGGAACACCGCCAGCTGAGCCTTCGGCTGCTGGATCATCGGC
Source organism: Procambarus virginalis (assembly GCA_020271785.1). Taxonomy (NCBI): domain Eukaryota; kingdom Metazoa; phylum Arthropoda; class Malacostraca; order Decapoda; family Cambaridae; genus Procambarus; species Procambarus virginalis. The sequence continues at coordinate 12,087,333 of WNGS01165339.1, forward strand.
GGGAAACACATCCTCCGGAACATCAGCAACCGGGAAGGGACATTATCTGCTGTATCATCTGCTGGGACCACATCAGCAGCTGGCCTTGGCCCCCAGGGGGCGTGCTCAGCTGGAACACCACCAGCTGGGCCATCAGCTGCTGGGTGATCGGCAGCATATAATAATAATAATACGTAATTATTAACTACAAATAATTAATTAATAATAACTATCATAATAAATTATTCATCATAAGGGCATGCTCAGCTGGAACACTGCCAGCTGAGCCCGCGGCTGCTGGATCATCGGCGGGAACCACATCCGCCGGAACATCTGCAGCCTGGACGGGCCATTAGCTCCTGGATCATCGGTTGGGACCACATCAGCCGGAACATCAGCAGCTGGTCTTGGCCCCAGGGGTATGCTCAGCTGGAACACCGCCAGCTGAGACTTCGGCTGCTGGATCATCGGCGGGAACCACATCCGCCGGAACATCAGCAGCCGGGACGGGCCATTAGCTGCTGGATCATCGGCAGGGACCACCTCAGCCGGAACATCAGCAGCTGGGCCTGGCCCCAGGGGACATGCTCAGCTGGAACACCACCAGCTGTGCCATCAGCTGCTGGATCATCGGCAGGGACTACATCAGTCGGAACATCAGCAGCTGGGTCTGCCTGCAGGCAGGCAAAGAAATGAGGGTCAAAAAAAATTAATAACCAGAGTAAAATGCAGGACTGTAAAGTCACGTAAGAAGTAGTAAGACCAATGCCTGAAACCACTTGCCCTGTTTAACATAAAACCATAAATAAATATGGACCATAAATAAATATGGGATAAATAAATATGAGGGGTGATAATAAACAGAGAAAAGTGAATAGACCTACCCAGACATAATGACTGATTAATAATTGAGACTTCATTTGTGTGTACTCCGACATTGCATTGGCACTTGCACTAGGCTCCATCAACAATGTGCCACGACTCATTCTCCCTAGTTGGATCTTTGCAGCACTGGCGCACTGCTCAGTTATGTTATACGACATCCAGTAATGTGGTATCGCAGTTTTTCTCTATCCAATAAATAATAAGAACAGGTGGAGAACGATTATAATAGAGAATAATAATACAGAATAATAACACTAAAATATAACAATGATAAGGAATAATTGGCAGGATTCGGCTGAATCGAATTTTCGGAACTGAAGTAATTCTTGACTTATTAAAGATAATATAAGCATAAAGAAAACTTAATTTTTTCTTAAAGATTCTTAATAACTGAAGCCTCAGCTGCTGGATCAACGGCTGGAACCTCGCCAGCCGGAACTTCAGCAGCTGGGTTAATAATTAATTATAATAAAGAATAAATAATAAAGATTAATAGCAATGAAGAATAACAATAATAAGGGCGATGATCCAGCCAGTGATTAAGAATCACTGGTGCACTGCTCAGTTATGTTATACGACATCGAGTAATGTGGTACAGCAGTTGTTCTCTATCCAATAATTAAGAATAGATTAATAACGATTATAATAAAGAATAATAAATAATAATAACTATAAAGGATAACAATAATAAAGAATAATTGGCTGGATTCGTCTGAATCGATTCTTCGGAACTGAAGTAATTCTTGATTTTATATTAAAGTAGGATACAAGCATAAAGAAATCTTAATCTTTCTCGTAGGAAAGAATCTTAGTAACTGGAGTGGCGTCCAGATGGGCGACATCACCAGTGTGGCGCCGCCCGCCCCCGGGCGTTAGGAGCCCGCACGTGCACGCCTCGTGCCCGGGCGCCCACCAGGTCAAGGGGCGAAGCAGAGCCCCCAAGGACCACGCCTAGGGCAAGCAAACCACTGAGCCTGGCCACGTGGGCGTCACCACCAGATCCAGCTGCGCTGCGCGTACCAGTGGCTTTACAAGAATGTTACTACTATGCTATGTATCCTCACAATCCCAATGTACCTTCTTGTATATGTATAAATAAATAAATAAATAACGAAATAAGTAAACTGGGCCTGGCCACGCGGGCAACACCACCAGGTGTGGCGCCGCCCGCCCTTGTGTAAGGAGACCCACACGTGCATGGCACGACATGCACGCCCGGGCACGGCACTGAGGGCGGGAAGGGCATGCTCAGCTGGAACACCGCCAGCTGAGCCTTCGGCTGCTAGATCATCGGCGGGAACCACATCCGCCGGAACATCAGCAGCTGGGACGGGACATAGGGGTAGCCCCTGCACGTGCTCCCCACGTGGCCCCCAGACCCGGTCGCCGCCTGCAGGAGGCCCTCAGTAATAAATAATAAATATAAATAAATATGTTTATTCAGGTAAGGTATATGCATACAAGTGATGTTACATTAATGGATCGAATTATAGATAGAGCTAGTACATACAATGCCTAAAGCCACTATTACGCAATGCGTTTCAGGCAGGAAGAACATTAATATCTAGAACTTAATACTAATTGAGCATAAAGAATAAAATGTGTTGAGAACAATACAAATAAAGATAAAAAAGGGGGAAACATGACTGAAAAAGCAGCACAAATACAATAGGTCGACAAACAGCATTGATTAAAAAAAAATAACAGACATGGGTTGACAATAGACCGGGGTAAGGTAGGTTACAGGGAATTTATTAGGTAGTGTTTAGTTTTAATCTTAAACTGGTTGAGAGAGGTACAGTCTTTAACATGGTTGGGAAGGTCATTCCACATTCTAGGTCCCTTGATTTGTAGAGCATTTCTAGTTTGATTAAGTCGTACTCTTGGAATATCAAAACTGTATTTCTGGTGTGGCGGGCGAGAGCCCAGTACGCCCACACCCCGTGGCCCTCAGCCCGGGCGAGAGGCGAGGCAAGGCCCCTAGGGCAGCCCCCAGAGGTGTGAGAGCCGTAAAGAGCCTGTCCACGTGGCTCACGCCGTACCCCAGGCACGGACACTAGGTCACGCCGTGCACACCTCCGTGCCCCTAGTGACGCCCCCTAGGGCAAGGAAACCATTAGGACTGTCCGCATGGGCCACGCCACCAGGTGTGGGCGACTCCGGCCCACGGGCGTAGAGGAGCCCGCATGTGCATGCCTCGTGGCCCAGGCGCCCACTAGGGCGAGGGCGAAGCAGAGCCCCTAGGGACCACGCCTAGGGCAAGCATGCCCCTGAGAGCCATGACTAGATGGGCGACACCACCAGCTGTGGCGCCGCCTGCCCACGGGTGTTGAGGAGCCCGCACGTGCACGCCTCATGGCCCAGGCGCCCACTAGGGCAAGGGGCGAAGGGTGCCCCCAGGGACCACGCCTAGGGCAACACACCACTGAGCCTGGCCACGTGGACACCACCAGATGCGGCGCCACCCGCCCTCGTGCGGTAGGGGGACCCACACGTGCATGGCACGACACGCACGCCTGGGCACGGCACTGAGGGCGGGAAGGGACCCCGGAAGGGACCCCGCCGTGCAGCCCGCACGGCGGGGTCCTTAGAGAGGGCAAATAAACCTGGGAGGCAGCTAGCTACTGCGTCGCAACATGCATGACCAGGGACAAGCCTCATAGCCTGGTAGATAGCGCGCAGGACTCGTAATTCTGTGGCGCGGGTTCGATTCCCGCACGAGGAATTTGCCCAGAAACAAATGGGCAAAGTTTCTTTCACCCTGAATGCCCCTGTTACCTAGCAGTAAATAGGTACCTGGGAGTTAGTCAGCTGTCATGGGCTGCTTCCTGGGGTGTGTGTGTGTGGTGTGGGATAAAAAAAGTAGTTAAATAAATAAATAAATAAATATGTTTATTCAGGAAAGGTACATACATAAAGTGATTTTACATAAGTGGATCGATTTATAGATAGAGATAGTACATACAATGCCTAAAGCCACTATTACGCAATGCGTTTCGGGCAAGAAAAACATTAATATCTAAAACTTAATACTAATTGAGCAAAAAGAATAAAATGTATTGAGAACAGATACAAATAAAGATAAAAAAAGGGGGGAACATGACTGAAAAAGCAGCACAAATACAATAGGTAGACAAACAGCGTTGAATAAAAAAAATAACAGACATGGGTTGACAATAGAGGGGTAAGGTAGGTTACAGGGAATTTATCAGGTAGTGTTTAGTTTTAACCTTAAACTGGTTGAGAGAGGGACAGTCTTTAACATGGTTGGGAAGGTCATTCCACATTCTGGGTCCCTTGATTTGTAGAGCATTTCTAGTTTGATTAAGTCGTACTCTTGGAATATCAAAACTGTATTTATTTCTGGTGTGGTGCTCATGGGTTCTGTTACAACTTTCAATGAAGCTTTTGAGGTCAGGATTGGCATTACAGTTCAGCGTTTTATATATGTATAATACACATGAGAGAATGTGCAGTGACTTAATATCTAACACATTCAGAGATTTGAATAGTAAACAATCAGTTAGTAAACAGTTGATTGACAGTTGAGAGGCGGGCCGAAAGAGCAAAGCTCAACCCCCGCAAACACAACTAGGTGAATACAGGTGTTAGGCACACGCCAGTAAAGACACTGGGGACATCCCTAACAAAAACAGGGCGCCCCACACGCGGGCGTGGTGGAGAAACACGCGCAGGACTGTACCTTAGGATAATGGAGATGGGCCGGCTGCTCTAGAACGCCTATGGCTAACAATGCAAACTTCACTCAGTCAGGAGTCCCTCCCTTGTAGGCGACAGGGGGTGGCGTGGAAGGCTATGTCGAAGCTAGGCGAGTATAGTCATCTGAGGTACTGGCGTCGTAGGCCACGTGTAACGGATGGCGGCGGAGCGTTTTGTAGTGTATCTGGCGAGGAGGAGGCGAGTAAGAGGTTGCAGAGTCCGCGGGCGCGCTTTAAGTACCCAGCTCGATGCGCGCGCTACTTAGTCGGTCAGACACAAATTCATGGTAATACATTTTCTTCCCACAGAAACTTCACTGCTTTGGGAAGCAGTGACTTTCTTTTTGAATGACGCAAAAGTTGGACAGCTTTTCAATTCAATAGGGAGTGAGTTCCATAGACTGGGTCCCTTTATTTGCATAGTGTTTACACATATTAAGTTTAACTCTGGGGATATCAAGGAGATATTTATTTCTGGTGTGGTGATAATGGGTCCTATGACATCTGTCCAGGGAGAGTTTCAGAGCAGGATTTGCAAATAAGAACAGGGTTTTGTAAATGTAGTTGACACAAGAGAATTTGTGGAGTGAGATTATGTTTAGCATGTTTAGGGAGTTAAACAAGTGGGCTGAGTGTTGTCTGAAAGCAGGAATTTGTTATTTTTCTGATAGCAGATTTTTGCTGGATGATGATGGACTTGAGGTGGTTTGCAGTGGTTGAACCCCATGCACAGATACCATAGTTAAGATAGGGATAGACTAGTTTACTCTGAAGCACATTTTCTGGGAGGTCTCCTTTGTAGTTCCTCATAGCCATAAAAATTGCACGAGGCCTCTTGAGACCAAAGCTAGCCTATTGGGAGCCAAAATCAGAATCTGGCTCTCTATCAGGCAAAGGAAGTTTGGGAATCAGATGCCCTAAATCAGAGAGAAAAAAAATAAACAAAACGAGCAATATAGTGCTGCCTGAAAAAAGAAAATAAATTCTAAGGCAAACAATGCAAATGATCATTGCTTCTGGTAAGCAGTGCTAACCTTGATACACCCGACTACCACCAGAGGCCCAGGTCACTCAGGGCCTCAGCCATCCTGGTGCACATTAAGAGTGCATCACAGTGCCTGATCCATCACATCTCTGAGCTGCTCTCATTTTGGCTAAATTGTGTTGGCAAATCCTTGAACAAATGGTTCTGTGATGGGCCATTTCTTTATTTTTTGTTCCATTCATGTTAAATGTTTCATAGTTTCCAACTATGTTATGTGTTTCTTGTATTTAATTTCATTCTGGTTGTGTACCAGGGTTACTTTCCTTGGAAGCTGACTTGAATTTTTCTGGTCTGCCATGGATGCTTGCTTTGAGGAGTTTGGTTTGGTGACACAAACACCCAGGTTTGTGCCTCGGAGAGGCTGCAGGATCCAAGTAAGTTCAATAGAACTTCTGGTTTCAACTCTTTTGACCATGTCATAGCTCAGTCGATTAAGGCAGCGTCTGGGATGCTCTCGGACGTAGATACCTGGTTGATACACGGTTGATGGGGGTTCTTCTACTCCCCAAGCCCAGCCCGAGGCCAGGTTTCGAATCCTCGTCACGGCCCTTATGGATTTGTTCATCTCCTCTTAAGTTTTGTGGTAAAATCTATAGCCCTGGTAAGGACACATGTGGTCCATTGTCCATGTGGTGTATGTGATGTAGCTACATAAATACATATTTTATCAGTATATCTCTCTGTGTGTTGTGGAATTTTCCACACGTCTTCTTTACTAGTTTTCCCTACATGATCCACCATTCGGGTTACAATCACGTCTCCAATTACTGGGTTAGTTAGTGGAAAGAAGTAGACAAGAGTGAACAGCCAAGACTCAGTACTCATTGCTTCAACACAGACCAATAGCACATGTGAGGCTTGCAGTGCACATGTAAATACTGTACCATGTTAAATTGAAGTAACCACTTTCCTGATCTGACTTACTCTACTCTTACCTTAGCCAATACAAACATTAATCTTTTGTCAAATCACAGAACTAAAGGTAATTAATTTGATTGGCCAGATGAAAAAAAGATGTGACACAGTTTGTTTTGTATTACCTGAATTTACCTGAGGGCCACTTATTTCAATTAAACAAAGTCATATTGGTAAAGGCTAAGGAAACAACATATTAATCAAAATAAATTTTATTACCCAAGAAAACACAGTTTAATACAATTATTTATCTGCTTAAGCAGTCTAATGAAAATATGAGAAAAGTATTTTATTTTTAATGTGAAATTTCAGCTTCTACAAGTATAGTACTGTACATTTGACATAATTAGTGTTGAGAGACCTCACCTTATACATCATTCTTTATACAAAAATTACAAGAGATATTAAATAAATTGCAGTATAGTATAGTATAGTATAGTATAGTATAGTATAGTATAGTATAGTAAAAAACTGTACAATGTTGCATGTTATTTTGTGAATATAATAATTAAAATAATTGTTGTAATCTGGAACCTTTACTATAAGTTATATTCACTTTGATAATCAAATAATTATTATAAGTTTATGGGTGTGCATATGTGTATAATTATACATACTGTAATATAATACATAATATACAGTTTTTACAAATTAAATAATTAAGTGTATGCTATCAGTTGTAGAGTAACATTACAAATTTGGAGTATATACATTATTATATACAATATTTAATATACAAAAAGAATAATTAGGATTATGAAACTGGTAAAAAAAAATGAGAAAATTTATGGATTTGAAAGACATCAGTGATGAATATGTATGGAGGGCATAATCCTGAGTATATTGAGAACAATGGAATTGAGATGACAGAAATCCTAATTCATGTATATCATTTATTTATTTTGTTCACTGTGGATCTGTTTGCCACATAGAGAACCTCACCCAAGCAGTTTAGCCATTGACTATATCTTATTTTTTACAATTAACAACACTGAATGATAAATACTTAGCAAAATATTTAATAAGGAAATTTGGGCAGCATACAAGCAAGTACTGTGCCAGTATTGCTTACCGTTATGAAGGATTAATGGAAAGAGGAGGATTGATATATCAAACCCAAAGAAACAAGGCTCACAAAGAGGGAGGGAGGTCAAACTTGGGACGTTCTCGAATGACCCCCTAAAATCCCTGAAACTTGCACCACCCAAGGGAAGGTAATGCAAAGTAATAGCCTACAACACACTTGAGATTAGGAGACAAGAAAAAAAAAAAGTGCTAGGTGCAGAGGCCTCCAACCTCCTCCAAAACATACTACAAAACCAGGGTGATGCTTGAACAAAAGTAGGCTTCGAGGTCGCTATCACAACCTCAGAAGAAACAGCATCAGCTGCTGCCATCATGAACACATCCATCACCAAAATCCAGGGGTACACATGCCAAAGCCATATAGAGCCACAACTAATGGGTAAGCTGTATGAGAAATTTGATTTATGGCTAGAACAGGTAGAGCAGAGAAGGGAGCCCCAAAAAATCATACAAGAGCAGTAAAAAGTACCCCTCACCATCATGAAACCTCAATGATTTCACAGCAAGATAATAACATACTAAGGAGGCTACAGCAAGCTGCTCCAGTCATCAAGAAAAAAGGGCAATAATGTACTACTGCCACTACCAGAATAATGGCTCCATAAGGGCACAGACCTACATCTCCCAACAACAGGCCTGGTTGTGGAGAGCAAGTATGATAACTAAAGAGGAGCCAACTGGAAGGGAAGAAGGACAAACTCCTCAAAGCAAGCATCCATGGCAGACCAGAAAAATTCAAGTCAGCTTCCAAGGAAAGTAACCCTGGTACACAACCAGAATGAAATTAAATACAAGAAACACATAACATAGTTGGAAACTATGAAACATTTAACATGAATGGAACAAAAAATAAAGAAATGGCCCATCACAGAACTATTTGTTCAAGGATTTGCCAACACAATTTAGCCAAAATGAGAGCAGCTCAGAGATGTGATGGCTCAGGCACTGTGATGCACTCTTAATGTGCACCAGGATGGCTGAGGCCCTGAGTGACCTGGGCCTCTGGTGGTAGTCGGGTGTATCAAGGTTAGCACTGCTTACCAGAAGCAATGATCATTTGCATTGTTTGCCTTAGAATTTATTTTCTTTTTTCAGGCAGCACTATAGTTAGCTCTGTTTTGTTTATTTTTTTTCTCTGATTTTGGGCATCTGATTCCCAAACTTCCTGTGCCTGATAGAGAGCCAGATTCTGATTTTGGCTCCCAGTAGGCTAGCTTTGGTCTCAAGAGGCCTCGTGCAATTTTTATGGCTATGAGGAACTACAGAGGAGATCTCCCAGAAAATGTGCTTCAGAGAAAACCAAATAACTGCCATTTCCAGAATGTTGATTTGAGTATCAAATGTCCTTGACCAGTGTGATAAAGGTTGAAAATAAAGCCTAAGTCTATGTTGAATTTGTCTGTAAAAAAAAAAAGAGGAGGCTGAAGTCCAAAAGGTATCCAAATTAAATTTCCTAAGCAGGAGATCCCTAAGAACAGTGGAAACTTGCAAGTAGCAATCCCAGTACCATCAATGAATTTTTGAATGAAGAAACTGGCTGAAGCATTTCAGCCAAATACAAACCAGATGGTAAACCGTGCAGGCAAAACTCAGGTGACACAGGTAGCTCTTCTTCTCCTGACACTGAAGCTTCCCAAGAACTAGGTGGCAATAAAAAAGGAATCCAAGTATTACAAAATACGGTGACATTTCGGCTTACGAATGCCCCTCTACGAACTTTTCGGGTTACGAACCCAGTTTCTTCGGAAAACTCGAATCGGGTTACAAACTTTGCCTCAGGGAAATGAGTTTGTTGATACGCGTATGTGCCGACCTAGCGCGTGGTTGCAAGGTGATCGCGCCTCAGTTTACCAGTGCCTCCCGCTTAGTGAATATCGCGCCTGAATTCTTTGCAAAGATTTACAGTTTTTTCGGATTTTTGGCTATTTGAACATAAAATTTGTTATATAACTCGCCATGGGTCCCAAGAAAGCCAGTGGTAAGGTTCAAGCCAAGAAAACACATGTGATAATGACCATAGAAGAAAAACAAGAGATAATTCATAAACGTGAAATTGGTACAGGGGTTGTTGAACTAGCTAGGCAGTACAACAAATCTTCAGGGGAGGAGGAGGCAGTAAAGGATGTCTCTTCCTCATTAATTAAGCAAATGTGTGCAGTATGGGAAGAACTGCAAAGTTTTGCTGAAAAGAATCACCCAGATAAAGCTTTAGCAGGCCATTGCATTGACCCTATTAAATTAATGATAATGTGATGTCTCACTACAGACAAGTGTTACAAAGAAGGAAAAGACAATCTTCAATGGACAATTTCTAGTGAGAAAATCAAGCAGTGAGCCATAAGCAGGTCCTAGTGGTATGCAGGCAAAACGTGCCAGAGAGTGTACCCCAGAAAAGTCATCACTGCCTCATGTTATAATGGAAGGGGACTTCCCTTCCAAAGAGTAGCACCTCTCCTCCTTCTCCCTTCCTCACCGTCCTCCATATGCCAACATGAGTCATCAGTAAAGGTAAGTAATAACTTGTACATACTTTTGTACTGAAGATTTGGGTGAATTAGGTATAAAATTTACCTTGAAGTTAATTTTTTGGGGGAGTCTGGAACAGATTAATTCATTTCCATTATTTCTTATGAGGAAATTCACTTCGGTTTACGGATTTTCAGGTTACGAGCTGTCTCTGGGAATGGATTAAATTCGTAAGCTGAGGTACCCCTGTAGTTCTAATCAAGTGAAGCATTGTAAAAGTAGGTGGGGGGGGGGGACATCAGCTCATTGATGAGAAACCCAAGTCCATTAATGTACAATCCTGAGCTAGCGGACAAACATGATGACCGAGAGCCCAAATGAGCCAGTCTTCAATTTAGACCATGATATGGATGTTCCTCCGATGTCGGGTAGCTAGCTAATCCATTCTTCTGTGATCACATTTAGATGTTGGTGGCACAAGAGAGAAAATGCAGTTACGTGTTCTCTTCATGTACAATGGGGAAGAAATGCTTCCCTGAAGGATCTTCAATCTTTTAACACTTTCACTCGTTAATGCTGCAGTATGGCATAAAAAATTTAGTAGACGAACGTTTGGTAATGACGCAGTATGGCTAAGAAATTAAAAAATTTGGCCAGATTTCGGCTTGGCTTTGGGACTTTATATGCATATACCCCTGTAGGGGAATTTTAATGCGAACACATTGATACCAAAATGAAAGACCTAGGACGAGAATTGAGGTGACAAAGTTGAAAAGAGTATACACATTTTATTGCTCTTGAGTGTTCACGGCTAACGCGATGTCACTTTCTCTGTTTGCTGCAGGTAGTACACCACGCTTTTGGACTTTATATGCATATACTCCTGTAAGGAATTTTATTGCGAACACATTGATACCAAAATGAAAGACCTAGGATGAGAACTGACGTGAGAAAATTGAAAAAGAGTGAAAACCAAGATTAAAAAAAAACCTCGCGCTCCCGGGGAATGCACGACGCAACTTGGGGTGGTCTGGCGCTCGCTCGCTCCGTGAGTGAAAGTTTTAGGCAAGGAATGTGAGCACATGTTTAACACTTTGAATGACATCCATTTATCTGCAGTTTTCCATATGGTTGGAGGCGATCTTGGCTCATGTACCTGAACTTCTGGGATGTCTATTAGCATGTGACTATTAAGTCGAGGTTTTGAGAGTGGTCATGGTTTTGGGTTGGTCACACCTTTCAGCTGGTTCCCTTAGGCATTCATCTGGCACTGGGGATTTTCACCAGACTCGTCGGGATGGTTCCCCAAGAGTTCTTCTATGGCAGTGGCTATTGCCCAGCCAATAGTTAGCAGAGTGGGAATTTATATCACTTAATTGTAATTTTCACTGGGAAGGGATATGTTGTTTTATTGTTAATTCTTTTGTATTATAGTGAGTTGGTCTCTCAATAGTGACAGAAGATAACATTTGCCACATCGTCACCTTACACCATCTACATGACCAGACTACAGTACAATACAGTATTTAAACAAAAACTAATGACATAGTGGATGCACAAATTATTAGCTCCTGGTGGGCAGAATGTGTCTGTGAACTCAAACTGGCTGCTGGGTCAAGGAAGCAGCAAACAGATTGGCTCAAAAGGAAGCATTTTATTTCGCTTAGTGCCCTATTTTGGTGTACATTTAAGTATTTTTGCATTGTTTCCTGGTAAAATACACAGGTTATGTTATCTTGTATTTAAAAACTATATTGCAGCATCAAATGGACCAGTATTTATAGACTTTAATGAGACTAATGTTGATCAAAGTTTCTGTATTCATTTAGGATGGGTCACTGTCATAGTGAAAAATTCAGGCAAAGTTATTCATTTTTTACTAACAAAGATCATATCACATGGAATACAAAAAATAAAAATTTGTCATTTGCATTAAAATGTTACCAAAATACATACAGTACCATATACAATAACATGCTCAAGTTGCAGCGCGTTGCAATTTGTGGCTGACATGTCGCTTATGAATAGGGTGCACACCGACAACCTACATACCAGATTGAAAAGGAACCCCACTGAACGTTCGCCTGCACAGCCTCTCGATCAAGCAGCTATGCAAAATGAGGAGCATGTATGTACCCAACCGTGAAGACCCCTTTGTGATACATAACACAACTACCAATGAAATACCCGTCCAGCCCTACAGGACAAGGAGAATGTCTCTACAGCAAAACAATATGTAGATATATACACGACAAGGGCTTCCCAAGACCCAGAATTCTGAGCTACCTGCCAACCGAGGATGAGTGGGAATCACCAGCTAAGTTCCACTACCAGAAGATTGAAGTCTAACACATAAACCCAAATTTCTAAACAAACCCCTGAACTCAAACTGCATATGTACAGCTCTCCGGGAACCGATGTCGCGAGCCGGCTGCACCCCACCATAAAAAAAATAGTGAGCACCACACAAATCTTCGTATCTCAGATCACACATCACCTCAAAACCGCACCACAGTATCATCTCTCACCAAAATACCCAGAGTGGTTGGGCCACTCATCTGTACTTCCCCCCCTCCACTTTTCATCCCAAACCCCCTTCGTGTTTTCTGCATTCTCACCCCATCCTTCTTGCTCCACTTACCAGCTCTATGGTCTTTGGATTTGGATACCATATACAACCGTTTTTTCACTTTGACTAATATCAAAATTATAATAAAGAACAAATAATCTAAATGTTTTTGTAAACTGTTTTAGTCTTTCAAAATTGTTTTTGTTGATAACTGTACAATACTATTCAAGAAATGCAGTGAAACATTGTTTTCAATTAATAATTCACTGTAGTCAATCACATTACAGCATTTTTATTTTAAAAAGCTATAATGCATGTTTTAAGAACTTCTATATATTTTTATTTTTTGGGGAATTCTAATGTCTTCTGGGATGCTAAAGGAGTTTGGTTTGATGGAAAATTTACTGGTAGGAAAGATTTTAATATTTATTGAGAAATTTCATTGATGATTATTAATGTGAGCATTTATTTGTATGAGACACCAAAGTGATGCTTTACTTTATTTTGTAAGCAGAAAAAGAAAGTTTAAATAAAAAATCCAAACACCTCCAAATACTGTAAACACGATGAAGCAAAATCTCATGTGTACTTGAGGTACAATTAACAAATACAATATAAATATTATTCTCATTGAAAATTAACTCGTGAGTTTCAAATCTGAAACCGAAAACCATTTGTCATCTCAACTTCTCACCATTCTTCGGAATGATTCTTTTTTTTATACGAGATGGTAATAACAGCAAACAAAAGTACAACCAATAATAGGTATTACTAAATAATAATTACTTAAGCTGTAATTCGAGGTAGCAGGAGGGTACCTTCTACTGCATGCGATATGAAAATATAAAGTACAAAAGTTCGTCACTAAACTTTCAACCTGTAAATATACTGTACTGTTAAAGACCTTGATCATTAATGTTGGTTGTTATTATTATTCTTATTATAATTATTACATTATTGGTTGAATAGTTGACTACTGCGTTTGTATACATAAATCAAAAGAATCCGATTCTATAAACCAAAGAAAAAACATAAATAGTCAATAAAACCATGTTTTCAACCACCAGCAAATGGCACAAAATGCTTGAGCAAAATACAGACCAACCCATTGGCTTCCTGTGTGCATCATGGCCACTTTAGGAGGTGTATGTCAGGTGAATACAGGACAACTACTCTTCACGCCAAATGTTTATCATCAGCTTGTATCTTTTTTTTTCAAAAGAAATTTAATCATTTACTGTATCTGGAAAATTATATTTACACGCGCTGGTTTTAATTCATAATCCTTTTGTATATCCATTCTTAATAAACTACAGTAACATACAATGTTCAATATTTTAATAAAATGGGCAAAATTTCACCTTTCCCATATCTGCATTATAAAACACCTTCAATTATCAGTATCTTATTTGATTATCATTATCTTATTTGAAAGCACTATATTGCATGTAATTCTAAATAACAGTATTAAATAAAAAAATATTTATAGATATCACTGTTGCTATGGAAGCTCTTGATATCCTTTATGAATTATGTTGTATGTTATCTTTTGATTCCAAGTGTAGTTACTGTGCTGTAAAAATCCAGAAATAATACGATGTACACGCAATACGACTAGAAATGGGATAAATTTCCATAAACATAACAAATGTACAGTATAACAAAATTATTGAGTGTTAACTACAGATATAAGCATGGTAAGCAATCTTTCCAGTTCACCTAATGTTAACTGAAGGAACTGCCGACCATTTGTAGATGCAACATACTGTGCTAGATCCTCTTCTGTGAAGGGCAAGTTTGGGCAAGGTTCTTTGGCATCTGCCCAGAAGTTTATCAGCAGGTTACCAAATTCTTGAAGTAAGTCTGCAGTTCCTTCATTTAAAGACCTGCAGAAGAAACTAATTTTATATAAAGGAACTTAATCTTAAATTTTAGAAACATTACAAATATTGTACTGGAAATAATTTGCTTGTGCATTACCGCTAAGATGCTTGGCTATGTCCTGGTATATTTGCTCTACACTTTAAAAGCATCATGCCCTGTCTAAAACAATGAAAGTCAAAACTAATGTCTGAGACTTCACTTTAACTGTATTGAACACTGACAAATGCCTGATCCTTCAAACATTTCTGAAAAATAGGTGTTCCTGTTTAGTCAGCAATGAATAGCTATAAGGTTAGGTCCTGGACTGACTTCACAGAGTTGAAAACAGTAGCATTTAAACAATGTACTTGATGAGTATCATGTCAATGACACCATTAGGATATTTCTACTAGTAACTGATAACACAGCTTATTTTTCTGATTCAAACCTGGCAATTGTAGTACCCAGTCTCATGGTAACGTTGTGCAGATTTATGCAGCTACTTTGGGCACCTTCTCTAGTCATTGTATTGGCTGTGTTAAGAGTTGGTAAACTGTGTGTGACTCCATAGGCATCTAATATCATGGCTCTGAAATATAGCATGGGGAAAATAATTAATACCTACCATTCGGATACTCTTGTCAATTAATATAGAAAGCCCCATATTATAAACATGCATTGTATTTCAACTGTTAACAGTCTATGCAAAGAACTGTTCCAAAGATATCACATATAGTGGGGGTCTTGATTTACGATGCTAATCCGTTCCCAGAGACATATCGTAAGTCGAAATATCGTAAGTCAAAATGATTTTTCCCATAAGAAATAAAGGGAATTGAATTAATCTGTTCCATACCCTCAAAAATATTAACTTAAAAATACATTTTATACTGAATACAATTTTTTTATCTAACTACAATATAGTACATATGTTTATCTTACCTTTATGGAGGACTCTTGATGGTGTATGGAAGATGGTGAGGAGAGGGGAGGAGGAGAGGTGTTACTGTTTGGAAGGGGAATCCCCTTCCGTTATAACATCAGGCAGTGAGGACTTCTCTGGGGTACACTCTCTGGCACGTTTTGCCTGCATACCACTAGGACCTGCTTCTGGCTCACTGCTTGATTTTCTCACTAGAAATCGTTCCATTGAAGATTGTTTTTCCCTTCTTTCCAACACTTGTCTGTAGTGAGACATCACATTGTCATTAAAAAGATCAATGCAATGGCCTGTTACAGCTTTATCTGGGTGATTCTTTTCAGCAAAACTTCAGTGAGGTCCAGTGACACCATTCAAGAACCCAGCTCCAAGAGAAACCGGGCCTGGGACAGAGTGGTCATCCGAAAGGAGGGGTAAGGAATCCAGGGGTTCAGACGAAACAAGTCCAGAATAAGCAGCAGATCCACAGTCCACCTTCGGCACTGGAAACAGGTGGGAAACCCACCTGAGGGACACGGTCATTTCAACCATACCCAAGTCCACTCCCTCTAAGATGATCCGATGAAGCAAAATACCCTGTAGAAGGAACCTGCCCCGCCAGCCTCGAACCTCCCGGAGTGGGAGGAATGGTCCAATACCACTGCAGGTTGGAAGACATGACCTGGAATGCACATGAAACATGGGACCAAGTGCAGGCAAACAGAACCAAACGGGTCAACAGGGCGACTCGCGACCCCTCCGAGAACCCGACTTGGGTGCAGAGCGAACGAGTAGGGGCCCGGACAGCTGTGTGAACAGTGCTTCGGATTCGTAGTTCTGGGTTCGATCCCCGGTGGAGGTGGAAACAAATGAGCAGAGTTTCTTTCACCCTGATGTCCCTGTTCACCTAGCAGTAAATAGGTACCTGGGAGTTAGACAGCTGCTACAGGCTGCTTCCTGGGGGTGTGTAACAAAAAGGAAGCCTGGTCGAGGACCGGGACGTTAAGCCCCAAAATCATCTCAAGATAACACTGCGTCGACCAAATGAAGAGATGCCAGCTCAGAAACTGGCACCAAAGCCCCACCTCGACCAGCAGATGCTGGAGCCTTGGCACAACCTTTTCGGGAAGCACGAGAATGCATACCCTGGACAACCAACATATCTGAAAGAAGGCAGAAACTCGCAGAAACCACTTAGAGAAACTGAAACACAACCGAATCCGCAAACAACAGTAGACAAAACGGAAATGAAAACCTAAGAGCCAGGGGCTAAGCAGAATTCACAGAGAGAGAGAGAGTGTGGACAGCCTGCTAACACGTGAAGCGAGAGGCATAAAACAAGGACACCACATCCCGGAGGATAGGCACAAACAGCTTAACCAACGCTGCCGATGCCCTAGCTACCAAAATCAACGTAGCAGATGACGACCCGGCAGCCAACTCCTCCACATCCTCCACAAGCCAGTCTGAGGACAGCTCGAGAAGGAAAAAGAAGCGAAGGACCGAAGCCAAATGACTGCAAGTGAAAAGATCCTCCGCAGCCAAAGGGAAGGGACCTGGACATGCAACTGGAGCACACCCATCTCAGGAGGAAGCATAGGCGCATACAAGCATGCATTAGGATGCTAAAATGTGCCCCTTAAGTACACTTGCAACACTGTAGTGAGCTCCTGCCACTCTAGCATGCAAGAGCGACAGAATGTATGCTATGTCCCCAACGAAAAGAAATGGCAGTCTGCAAGCCAGGAAGATGCCAGCACCTCGTAACGTATCCAATATGGCAAAGAAGACCTGAACTCGAGAGAGACCATGAGGTCGAGCATCGAGGTAGAAGTCGGGTCTCGCGGGAGGTATGCATCTAGGGACTCCCAAACCTCTGCAGAGGAAATTCGAGAGGTTGAAAACCTCCGGAAGGATGCAGCCGCGGAACCCAAGGGAACCCGGAAACAAACCCAAGGGGGAGCCGACCCCATATCAAATTCGTACAAGGGAGGGGTATGAAAACCCCAAACCTTGCAACAGCAGACCCCGCCCCCGAAGGCACTAAAACCTAGGCAGGATTGAAAGGGACCCAATCGCCCCAGGCTGCCTCTCCTCCAGCCCCGGAATCCACCAAACAAGGATCCGGAGCAGAGCCATTCTCAACGCCCTCCACCCTTGAAGGAAAGGCAGAGTCCAAGGAAAAGGCATCCAAAAAATGGACCTGCTGGAAGGAACCAGGAACCTTGGCAGGAGGAACCAGCTTGAATGCCTCTGTTCCTACTTTGAACGGGGCAACCTCCGGAGCCGCCCGAGTCTCATCCCCAGCTAAACCCTGCCCTGACCCCGAAACCCTCAGACATTTGGGAACCGGAAGCAGGGGGTGGGGGGTGGAAGAACGGCGAACCATACCAACGCCCCAAGTTCGGATCTCTATAACCAAAATGGGGCAGCCCCGGGGCATTCGAATGGGCAACCAACCATGCGCGCTGCAGCAACCTAAACCTAGCATGCAACAAGTGAGCTGCTTAACTCCTAACCTCGGCCATAGCACTATGGGTAAATTGGAGCATGAGCAAAGAATAAGTCTTGCAAGACTCCGGTTCAAAGGTGTCATTGACCCAACAAGCAGCATGACAAGAGGCAATACAGGTGAGCATCACCCTGAGACAGGGGGCAACGAGCAACCTTCAAACTCACACAAGGCGAGGTGGGACTCAGAAAACTCATCCATCGTGGTCCACAAAGTCTCTATGGGGTTTTCCCAGGCAGGGAGGGTGTGTGTCCTTATGGGAAGTCCAGGTGCTGGACCACCAAAGCCGCTTGTATCCCCGTAATTAATCCAGGCAAACTGGCCCCCTGTGAGGTGAGAACCCGGAGGCCCAGAGGACCACCACCCTACTGAACCTAGGTAACACCTAATATGGACTATTGCAGCCTTCCAACAGGCAAGAAAGCAAACTAAAGAATAAAAGAGAGCTCAAGAAGCTCCACAACCCTAGAGACCAGAAAAAATCATGGCTGCTGGATTATGCAAACAGGGCAGCCCAGCACATCCCAGCCAGCAACTAACTACTCCCTACCCAGGGCCAAACGAAAGTACCTGGGTAGGGGACCTAAGCTGACCCCAAGGGTGAGGTAGCAAACCAAGCAGTCACTACCTCTATGGCAATGGGGACCAGAGAAGAGAACTCTGAACCTCAAGGGGGGGTACAGTACTCACAGGGCACTTAGGGAAGGAAGCCCTAAGCGCATGCAGCCCTTGGTACAAACTCCTGGCCACTGCAAACACACAGAAGGAACACTAGCAGGGCAAAGCCAATCAGGTAATTGAGGCCAGAGCAGATGTCCACCCCATATAGCTTCGGTTGACAAACTGACGATCTGGTTGCAAGCTCGGTGGGCTGGGACCCTCTCTCCCACACCCTTGGGGGTCGACGCGAATGACCGGTGCGCAGTGTGGTGCTGTTGCTTGTTTTTCCTTGGTGGAGTTTCTCACCTCTGTTCGTTCTCAAGTTGCAATATTCTACCAGGTGGGGTCTGTTTTGAAGCACCTACCTTTCTGGGTGCTCAATCCCGGTCGATAGTAGACATGAATACTTTCCTACATGTGAGTTTCATAGACCATTGCTCCCTTCGCCTCTGAGGGGACCTATACGTCTGGTTGATACCTGGTTTAACCTGGTTGATGGGGTTCTGGGAGGTTCTTCTACTCCCCAAGCCCGCCCGAGGCCAGGCTTGACTTGTGAGAGTTTGGTCGCACTAGGCTGTTGCTTGGAGCGGCCCGCAGGCCCACATACCAACCACAGACCCGGCTTGGTCCGGAACTCCTTGGAGGAATAAATCTAGTTTCCTCTTGAAGATTACCACGGTTGTTCCGGCAATATTTCTTATGCTTGCTGGAGGACTTTGAACAACCGCGGACCTGATGTTTATACAGTGTTCTCTGATTGTGCCTATGGCACCCCTGCTCTTCACTGGCTCCTATTCTGGCATTTTCTTCCATATCGTTCACTCCAGTAACGTTGTTATTTTACTGTGTAGATTTGGGACCTGGCCCTCTAGTATCTTCCAGGTGTATATTATTTGATATCTCTCTCGTCTTCTTTCTAGTGAGTACATTTGGAGAGCTTTGAGACGATCCCAATAATTTAGGTGCTTTATCGCGTCTATGCGTGCCGTATATGTTCTCTGTATTCCCTCTATTTCAGCAATCTCTCCTGCTCTAAAGGGGGAAGTGAGTACTGAACAGTACTCAAGACGGGACAGCACAAGTGACTTGACTATGTTCTGGTTAGTGGTCCCGTAGGCACGACAACTCCATATGACTGAAGCTCCATACTAATATTAGCTAATATCAGTCCAATAGCTCCAGGGAGCTCAACCGATGGGGCTCAACCACAGAAAAGTGATAAATAAGTAAAACCAATATATAAATCAAGCACTGAATGCATGAATGAATGACTTTCTCATTTGCTGTTGCCAAATCTTAAAATTGCCCCAGGCCTACCAGGAGAAAGGATCAGAATCTGGCTCTCTCTATAAGGCATGGAGAATTTGAAGATTAGAGATCTACTCAAAACCAAGGATAATCCATCAGAAAGGTTAGGCAAAACAAGCAACTTCTTGAGGAAAGAAATATAATCCAAGGCAAACAATCATTGTTGAGCATCAGACCAGTAACAAATGGCAATCTAGATTACCTGGAGTCCTAACCAGGCACCCACCTCACTCATGAACCTCCAATACTGAAAATTGGAGGTAAAAATTGTATCAGGGCAGGAATGGGAAGCAACTAAGGGCCTACTAATATAGCCAGTTTCATTACATTCAATACTTAATTTCTGAGAGGCCCATTTAGTAGCTTCCCGGAGCTTACTTCCAACAGCCCTTTGGCTGAGGACAGCTTTTCAGAGGTTTAGTAGCAAAAGAAAACATGTAAAAGGCTTATCCATGCAAGATGACAAAAAGGAGAGCAGGAGCTGGGAAGAAAAGCAATAACTATGCTCAACAGCTGCTAAAGTACAGAGTAGGTAAGGAATATCCAAGAAAGAGCAAGAGAAAAACAACTGGATGGACTGTCAAAAAACCAGCACTGAATATAATGAAATGTCTCTTTCTGGTGGGTCCTCGATGGCTCTCTGTTGCTAGCCAATCTGGATAGCTCCATGCACATCAAATCACACCAGGCCCTTGTGTCTGAATTGCACCTGGATACAGTTCTGGGAGTTCTTCTACTTCCCAAGCCAGGCTTGACTTGCGAGAACTTGATCTTGTGAGAACAGGCTGTTGCTTGGAGTGGCCTGCAGGTCCACATATCAACTACAGCCCAGTTAATCTGGCATTTCTTGTAGAAAACTGTTCCACTTTTCTTGAAAATTTCCACTTTTGTTCTGGCAATATTTCTTATACTCGTTGGGAGGATACTGAACAACTGTGAACCTTTGACGTTCATACAGTGTTCTCTGATTGTGTCTATGACAACTCTACTCATCACTGGTTCTATTTTGCATTTCCTTCCATATATGTCACTCCAGTATGTTATTTTACTGTGCAAATCTGGGACCTGACCCTCCAGTATTTACCATGTACTGAATATATGATTTGGTACCTCTCTCATCTCCTTTCTAGAGAGCAGATTTTGAAAGCTTTGAGACAATCCCGATAGTTTAGGTGCTTTATCGCCTCTATGTGTGACACTTGTTAGTCATTAGAAGCCTACTGGAAAGCAGAGGCCAAAACCTGGTTTCTTCACGGGCACAGGAAAGGCAGTAAAACACAAAATAAACAACAACAAGGTAATAGTAAACAAAACAGAAAATTAGTAACATAGTACAGTAGTTATGTAGTTCAATTTCTAGTTCCATCTCCCCACCACCAGGTGGCACCGCTGAGAGTTAATGGCTGAGTCATTGTATCAATTCAGTTATGAGCCAATCAAAGGAAAACACCTGAAAGGGGAAGAGAGGGTTCAGGGAGCCTTTTGGGCACACCAGAGATGGCATTTTATTACATTTAATGCTGTGATGACCAAACCATCACCAGAAGATGAGATGACAATGTTTCAGTCTGTCCTGGACCATTATCAAGTTGAAACAACCACGAGAGAAAGGACACCACCACCCTAACAGAAAGCGAAGTACAACTACAAAGAGTCAAAAAGAAATGGAAGGATTGCCAGGAAACTTCATACTGCCACCGAGACAAAGCCTGCAGGTGGGACACCATCAACGAAGCCACCTGATCACCATACAGATGGTGATAATTTCGAGTAAAAAACACCAAACGCAAAGACTCGAGGAGAAGAGTGAACCAGTCTCGTAACGGACCGAGCCAATCTGCTGAAAGAGGCGGAGCCGTGGAAAAACCTCCGGGTTTGCACACCAGGCAAGCAGCATCTGAAACCATGGCTGGACCAGCCACCAAGAGGCCAAAAGGTCTACTCTCCTCTGGTAAGTCTCCAAGCAAGCAAGGACCTGGAGCAACAACTAAACTGGGGGGAAAGAGTTACAGGAACCCCCACCTCGACCAGTCCTGCTGGAGGGCGTCGATCCCGATGGCCTCGCGGTCAAGGAAGGGCGCCACATATACCGGAAGACGCCTTGACCACGCTGACACGAAAAGGTCCACCTCTGGGCGTCTGAACATTTAGCAGAGCCAACTGAATGAGTCGGCATTGATTGTCCATTCCGTGGACAGGGGAACGAACCTGGATAGGCCGTCCGCCAGGACGTTAGACACACCTGGACATGAACCGCCAGGAGAGCCAAACCCCAAGAAATCAGCAAAAGAGTCACCCAAAGCGACCAACCCCAAAGAGCCAAGGACTGCATCGAACCCCCTCGGTTCAGGCATTGAACCACCGGGGAGCAGTCTGAATGGAGCTGGATCATCGATCCGCAGGTGACCCGAACCCTCCGAAGCACAAACCACACCGCCATGAATTCCCGCACCATGCTGTACTCACCTGGAAGAAAATATGACAGTCGATGCAATTGAAAAACCTGATTTTAGGAGAGGACATTATGGCAACCTTAGAAAATTTTTTAGTGAGTATAATTGGACAGACTTGTTGCTAGGCAAGGAAGTGAATGAGATGTATGTCAAGTTTTGTGAAATATATGATAAAGGAACAAAAAAATTTATACCAAAACAGAGAAGCAGAACTAGGAAACAGGATTGGTTCAACAGAAAGTGCGAGAAGGCCAGAGACCAAAAGTCACAAAAATGGAATCAATACAGGAAGAGGCCAAACCCCCAAACATACCAGCGATACAAAGATGCGAGAAACAACTACACGGCAGTGAGGAGAGAGGCAGAAAGAAATTTTGAAAAAGGGATTGCAGACAAATGTAAAACAGAACCAGGTCTATTCTATAAATTCATAAACAACAAATTGCAGGTAAAGGATAATATTCAGAGGTTGAAAATGGGAAATAGATTCACGGAAAATGAAAAGGAAATGTGTGAAACATTAAACGAAAAGTTCCAAAGTGTGTTTGTACAAAATGAAATCTTCAGGGAACCAGATACAATAAGAATTCCAGAGAACAACATAAAGCACATAGAGGTGTCTAGAGACGAAGTGGAAAAAATGCTCAAGGAGCTAAATAAGAACAAAGCAGTTGGTCCAGATGGAGTTTCGCCATGGGTTCTGAGAGAATGTGCACCTGAGCTCAGCATTCCTCTTCAACTGATTTTTCAGGCATCCCTGTTTACAGGAGTTGTAGCTGATGTGTGGAAAAAGGCTAACATAGTTCCGATCTACAAAAGTGGAAGCAGGGAAGACCCCCTTAGCTATAGACCGGTATCATTGACAAGTGTAATAGTCAAAATACTGGAAAAAATAATTAAAACTAAATGGGTAGAACACCTGGAGAGAAATGATATAATATCAGACAGACAGTATGGTTTTCGATCTGGAAGATCCTGTGTATCGAATTTACTCAGTTTCTATGACCGAGCAACAGAGATATTACAGGAAAGAGATGGTTGGGTTGACTGCATCTATCTGGACCTAAAAAAGGCTTTCGACAGAGTTCCACATAAGAGGTTGTTCTGGAAACTGGAAAATATTGGAGGGGTGACAGGTAAGCTTCTAACATGGATGAAAAATTTTCTGACTGATAGAAAAATGAGGGCAGTGATCAGAGGCAATGTATCGGACTGGAGAAATGTCACAAGCGGAGTACCACAGGGTTCAGTTCTTGCACCAGTGATGTTTATTGTCTACATAAATGATCTACCAGTTGGTATACAGAATTATATGAACATGTTTGCTGATGATGCTAAGATAATAGGAAGGATAAGAAACTTAGATGATTGTCATGCCCTTCAAGATGACCTGGACAAAATAAGTACATGGAGCGCCACTTGGCAAATGGAATTCAATGTTAATAAATGCCATGTTATGGAATGTGGAATAGGAGAACATAGACCCCACACAACCTATATATTATGTGAGAAATCTTTAGGAAGCAGGAAGAATTCTGATAAAGAAAGAGATCTAGGGGTGGTTCGAGATAGAAAATTATCACCTGAGGACCACATAAAGAATATTGTGCGAGGAGCCTATGCCACGCTTTCCAACTTCAGAATTGTGTTTAAATACATGGATGGCGATATACTAAAGAAATTGTTCACGACTTTTGTTAGGCCAAAGCTAGAATATGCAGCGGTTGTGTGGTGCCCATATCTTAAGAAGCACATCAACAAACTGGAAAAGGTGCAAAGACATGCTACTAAGTGGCTCCCAGAACTGAAGGGCAAGAGCTATGAGGAGAGGTTAGAGGCATTAAATATGCCAAAACTAGAAGACAGAAGAAAAAGAGGTGATATGATCACTACATACAAAATAGTAACAGGAATTGATAAAATCGATAGGGAAGATTTCCTGAGACCTGGAACTTTAAGAACAAGAGGTCATAGATATAAACTAGCTAAACACAGATGCCGAAGAAATATAAGAAAATTCACTTTCGCAAACAGAGTGGTAGACGGTTGGAACAAGTTGGGGGAGAAGGTGGTGGAGGCCAAGATCGTCAGTAGTTTCAAAGCGTTATATGACAAAGAGTGCTGGGAAGACGGGACACCACGAGCGTAGCTCTCATCCTGTAACTACACTTAGGTAATTACACTTAGGTAAAAATTACATAGCGAGCACTGTGCCGACCAAGTGCAGCCGGGATTGAAGGCAGCATTGGCTCCAAAACTGACACCTGGGGCCCATCCTGACGAGCGGAACTGCGGGAACTGGCAAGACCCCTCCAGGAAGAACCCACCAGAGACCCCTGGAAAACCAGTAAGTCAGATATTGGGCAGCAGCTGGAGCAAACCGCCTGCATATATTGCTCGACCGCAAAGGCTGCAAAGGACAAAAGGGAGAAGACAATTTAAGAGGCAGGGCCCAAGCAGATTCCAAAGAGGAAGCAAGCACCAGCTGCCGACATGCAGCTAAAAATCGTGACAGCGCATCATGCAGGATCGGCGCAAACAGCTTCAAGAGCACAGATGACGCACGAGCAGCCGAGACCAAGACGCGAGACCCAGGAACGGCCCCAAGCAACTCTACATCCTCTGTAAGCAATCTGAAGTCAGCTCAAGGAGGGAAAAGAAATGCAGGACCGAAGCCAACGAGCCCCGCACGCGCAAGTCCTCAGCCACAAGCGCAGCGACAGGGAAGGAACCTGCACATGAAGCTGAACCTCGCCCACATCCCACAGAAGAACTGGAGTGAAAAGGCACTCATTAAGATGTGCAAAGTCGCCTTCCCCCCCAGGTAAACCTGGACCACAGTCAACGCCTCGTGCCACTCAAGCGTGCGGGTACGACAGAAGGTGTCCCAAGCATCCAGCGAAAACATAGGGCAGTCCGCAAGCCAGGACGACTCCAGAACGTCATAACGAACCCAGTATGGAGACGAAGATCCAAACCCGAAGGAAAACGGATCCATTATAGAGGCATACTCTGGGTCGTGCAGGAGATAAGCCAAGATGGCCGTCCGCACCTCAGCAGGAGAGACGCGGGAAGCCGAAAAGGACAGAACCGAAGGGCCCGTAGGGACACGGAACCGAAGAACTGAACCCGAGGAGGAGCTGAACCCAAATCTAACTCAACTCGTATGCAAAGTTAGATTTGGAAAGGAAGGAAAGGAAAGCGATTTGGAAAGGAAGGAAAGGAAAGCAAAGGAAAACCCCACTCCTTGTAACAGTAAGCCCTGCTTGGAGGGTCGGAAAACCCAGGCGGGGACTAACGGGGCCCAAGGCCCCTAAGTCAGCTCCTCCTCAATCTCAGGAATCTCCACGTAAGGCCCCGGGGGCAAGTTGTCCTCCAAAGCCCTGGCCTCACAAGCAAAAGCCGGGGCCGAAAGAGCAGGAAGTAAATGGGCCCACTGGTCAGACCCCGGAGTTACGGCTGGAGGAACAGACTCGAATGCCTCCATAGCCACCCTGGAAGGGGCAACCTCCAAAACTGCCCGAGTTTCAGAAACCTCTAAACCCTGCCCTGACCCTGAAGCCCTCAGATGCTTAGGAGCCGGAAGCAGGGGAGGGGGGGAAGGCGAATGACCCACAGTAGGGGGAAGAACAAGGGGTCGCAGATGGAACCAAGGCCTATGTGACCAACACCCCCAAATCCAGGTCCCTATAAGCAAAACAGGGCACCCTCGGGGCACCCGGGGAAGCAACCAACCTAGCGCGTTGCAACAACCTAAACCTATCCTGCAACGCGCGAGCTGCCTGCACCCGAATAATGTAATCATCAGATTGGGTGAACTGAGTCACAAACAAGCAGCAAAGCTCACAGGACTCAGGGTCGAATGATTCACCAATTCAACAGGCAGTATGATGGAGGTAAAAACAATGAGTGTTGCCCTGAGACAAAGGGACAGAGCAACCCTCAAACTCACAAAAAGTGAGAGGGGACTCAGGGGTCTCATCCATCGGACCCAAGTGCCCCCGCGGGATTTCCTA
Organism: Procambarus virginalis; assembly: GCA_020271785.1. NCBI lineage: Eukaryota > Metazoa > Arthropoda > Malacostraca > Decapoda > Cambaridae > Procambarus > Procambarus virginalis. Next base: position 12,113,728 of record WNGS01165339.1, read on the forward strand.
AGGGTAATCTCAGGCAGGGTACTGTTAACCGGCGCCCAAGCTACCAATCAACACAACTAATGCTGAACCCCCGGGACGTGTCCACTCATGAGAGCAAAGCAGGGGGTACCGCTTAAGAAAAGCAACCCTAGTATGAAGGGGGAAGGAACACCAAGGCAGGCCTGCAGACTCCCCCCACCAGGCAAAAAGAAAAGAAAAACCTCGCAAAAGGACAGTGTACCCAGGGGGAACAGAGCTGGCCACTGTTATAGGTGAAAACTAGCTACACAGTATCCCGCACCCCTGCCAGTGCAAAAACTACCACTTACATCAAGGCAAACAAGGATGGAAACCCCCCCCAACACCCGGGGCAGTCAATCTCCAAGCAACAAAAGACCAACAGAGGTAGACCCAAGGTGACTTATGGAAAGGAACCCCAAGCCCCTAGGGCGGTACTTACAGGGCACTCAGGGAAGATGACCCTAAGCACATGCAGCCCAAGTACCTGTGAATATTACTCCCAGCTCGCACACCACTGGAAGAGCAGTACTGAAACTGAGGACAGCACAACAAGGGTCCGGAGCTGGAGCCACACGACCATGCCGTATCCCATCAGTCGAAGAACTGCAGGGGTGGATCGTAGGCATGGGGTCCTGGGGCTTCCCCTTCCCCCTCCTAGGGGATGGGGGGAGCTGAGCAGACATGCGGCGCAGCTCGTGTGACATCATGCTTGTTTGCTCGTTTTTATTTGTGGGAGTTCTATCCACTCGTTTGTCTATTTTCATCGTTTTTAACCAGAATACGGGCTTGTTTGGGGCGCTTACCTTTCTGGGTGCCTGTCCTGGTCGATGACAGATATAGAATGCTCCAAAATCACATGTGCATTTCTATAGGCCATTGCTCCTCGTGCCTCTCTGAGGGGGCCAGGTTCTGGCTTGTGGTCCCCGGTAGGCCTAGAACTTCACCTATATCGCCTGATGCCAATGTTAGGGATATCCATATCAGCCTGGATAGCTCCAAGGAGTCGTAGGGGCTTCCCCCAGAAAATCCAGATTCTATTCCTGGCTTGCTCAGTCAACTTGGGTAGGTCCAAGATGGCTGGTGTGATTCTCTAGGGCTTAGCAACCCAAATGCTATAAAACAGGGATATGCGTACTGAGGGGAGGAAACCCTGCCCAGAAAAAATAATAAAAAATACCACTATGTAGACAGCAATAAATTTTTAATTACACAATTTATTGTGATATATTCAGATACTGTATACCGAAAGATAATTATACTTACATGAAATGTGTGATGTGCATCCCAACAAGGTTGATCATTTTCTCTATATTTTCAGTACCACTGGAGGTAGGTATATGTTGTTTGATGGAGTCCTCACTGTTTCTTATTGGGCTTTTAAATGTATTAGCTTCTGCCGATATGTCAGTGGTGGATGATGCAGAGCTCTGATCCAAAATTTCAGTTATGTTTGTAGTTTGAAAAGATTGCCCATGAATTGGAAAAATATAGTCTTTAAATTTTCCATCTTTGAAGAAATCATACAAATTTTGCACTTGTTCACGAAGAGCATTCACATTACAACTTCCTCTGCCATAGTTTTCCAAAATCCGTTTGATCCACATCAACAACTCTTTGATTCTTCGTGGAAACTTATCACTCATAACAGCAATCCAATGTTTTTCCCAACAGGATAAAACTTCATTGACATTCCAGGGAGGTTTATGTATAACAATCTCAGTCCAAATATCACCATATGTATCTTTCATTATTAGCTCTAAGATCCGACTTAGAGTGGCATTTAATGATGTGCTGATTTTGTGTAGCAATTCTTCATCCTCACTATTACACTTATTATTAGATGTTCTTGCCTTTCTAACTGTCTTGCATTCACTGTCCTTCCTTGCTGTACATTTCCTGTTTTGTACAGGACTCACATCACAGATCATTTGTTCGGCCTGTGAATATTCAAAAGGTTCTTCTGTGCTATTATGTGCAATATCGACATGAAATTTTGAAGCATAAGGCACTTTTATTTGAGAATCCTCTATTTTAGAGTGAACTTTAAAATTATCTAGATTTGTCATTTCTCTGGACGATTGTTGAAGTTTCAGTCTAAGACCCCGAATACCAATTGCTGATATGTCAGACATCAAAGACTTATTCTGCAAATTAACATCATTTGTAAGGAGACACACATCGAGGCCTTCTTTCTTCAAAGTCAAGCAGCAGTCACGGATGAGATCATCACCACTCTGAAAATTACAAAACCTTGTTGTTTGATGGAAATAAAAATAGTAGAGCCAAGTTTCTCAAATCCAACATGCTCGAGACCAAGGGCATTGGGATAATTTTGGTGTATGGAATATTACTCCTCCCCTACCTTACTAATGGCGTCTCTTCCATTACCTAATTATTTAATATTTGCACACCTTTTAATTTTTGAGTGAGAAAATGGGAAAGAATCACACCAATAGAGAAAGTACCATAAGTAAAAAAACAGCGTAGAATGTAATGAAACCCCATTTTCTGGGCGAGTCCCGGAGGATCCCCGGAGCTATCCAGACTGATATGTATATCCCTAAACTTTGACATCAGTCAGTGTAAATGGAGCTCAAGGTCTACTGGGAACCACGGCCAGAATCTGGCCCCCCTCAGAGAGGCACGAGGAATAATGGCCTATAAAAATGCACATGGGATTTGGAGCATTCTATTTCTACCATTGACCGGGACAGGCACCCAGAAAGGTAAGTGCCTCAAAACAAACCCTTATTTTGGTTAAAACGACTAAAATAGACCAACTAGCGGACAGAACTCCCCAAATGAAAACAAGCAAACAAGCATGACGTCACACAAGCCGCCTCACATGTCTGTGCAGCTCCCCCCCCCCCATCCGGGAGGAGGGAGGGGGAGCCCCAGACCCCCCATGCCGGCAGTCCACCCACGAGTTCTGAGGCTGGATGTCAAAAACACGCGAAAAACCGCCAACCAGAGGGAGGGAGTGTTGCCGGGAAGTCTCGGGGACTCACCCAGAAAAAGCCGTTTCATTACATTCAACGCTGGTTTTCTGGGGGGAGCACCTTCGGCTCCCCGGAGCTATCTCACCAAAGAAAAAAATAGGGGAACTTACCCGGAAGGCGGTCTGCGCTCACATCTCAACTCGAAGTCGAGACAACAGCAACACAGGCCCAACTAGGCCCAGGAACATTCACGAGGTAACGTGCAGCCAGAACCCTGTTCTACCCCCAAAATCCTCGTGCTCGAATGTCAGCCCAGGACATGTTATCAAAGATGGCAGCAAGCGCAGCAAACTAATGGGCACGGGGATAGACCACAGGCTGACTAGACCGAATAACCGTGCAGACGACCTAAGAGATGCGAACTGGAGAACAGGGAAGAAGGGAAACCGGATCAACTCAAAGCGCGTCCACAGCAACAGAGGCCGTGGCGCACAAAAAATGAGGGCTGTGATCAGAGGCAATGTATCGGACTGGAGAAATGTCACAAGTGGAGTACCACAGGGTTCAGTTCTTGCACCAGTGATGTTTATTGTCTACATAAATGATCTACCAGTTGGTATACAGAATTATATGAACATGTTTGCTGATGATGCTAAGATAATAGGAAGGATAAGAAATTTAGATGATTGTCATGCCCTTCAATAAGACCTGGATAAAATAAGTATATGGAGCACCACTTGGCAAATGGAATTTAATGTTAATAAATGTCATGTTATGGAATGTGGAAGAGGAGAACATAGACCCCACACAACCTATATATTATGTGAGAAATCTTTAAAGAACTCTGATAAAGAAAGAGATCTAGGGGTGGTTCTAGATAGAAAACTATCACCTGAAGACCACATAAAGAATATTGTGCAAGGAGCCTATGCTATGCTTTCTAACTTCAGAATTGCTTTTAAATACATGGATGGGGATATACTAAAGAAATTGTTCATGACTTTTGTTAGGCCAAAGCTAGAATATGCAGCTGTTGTTTGGTGCCCATATCTTAAGAAGCACATCAACAAACTGGAAAAGGTGCAAAGACATGCTACTAAGTGGCTCCCAGAACTGAAGGGTAAGAGCTACGAGGAAAGGTTAGAAGCATTAAATATGCCAAAACTAGAAGACAGAAGAAAAAGAGGTGATATGATCACTACATACAAAATAGTAACAGGAATTGATAAAATCAACAAGAAAGATTTCCTGAGACCTGGAACTTCAAGAACAAGAGGTCATAGATATAAACTGGCTAAACACAGATGCCGAAGAAATATAAGAAAATTCACTTTCGCAAACAGAGTGGTAGACGGTTGGAACAAGTTGGGGGAGAAGGTGGTGGAGGCCAAGACCGTCAGTAGTTTCAAAGCGTTATATGACAAAGAGTGCTGGGAAGACGGGACACCACGAGCGTAGCTCTCATCCTGTAACTACACTTAGGTAATTACACTTAGGTAATTACAAATACTGGCGGAGAGCCACAACCGGACACAACACATGATGCACCCCCAGCCTGACCAACCGAGCATCAACAACCCAAGGACCCCTCTGGAAAGCAGCAGTCTCATTCTTTGCCAGAAAAGAAGGAGACGGCTGCACACGAACAAACCAACCACCATGACCAAAGAGCAGAAACCCCTGCGCCGGAGGAGAGCATGAAGCTCCCCAACCCAACCCCCAGAGGCAAATGCCAACAAGAAAAGAGCTTTGGAAAAACAATGCTGAACCGAAGGGGCCACAATAAACTGAGGCGAAGACAGGAACGAGAGCACTCTATCCAAAGACCAGGACAGCTCAGGCGGCACATAAGCAGGCCGGAGGTGAAAAAATGCTCGAGACAGCTTGCAAAACGGTGCAGAAGTAACATCAATACTGAAAGCAAGCTGCAGCGGCTCTGCCAACACCGCACGATATGAGGCAGCAGTATTCAGCATAAGATGACTGTCCGGAAACAGCCACTAGAGAAAGGAAAAAACAACCCTAACAGAAAGCAAAGTACAGCAACGAAGAAACAAAAAGAAATGGAAGGACTACCGGGGAAACTTCATACTGCCGCCAAGACGAAGCCTACAGGTGGGACACCATCAAAGAAGCCACCTGATCACCATACATATGGTGATAGACTTGAGTCAAAAAGACCAAATGCGAAGACTCGAGGAGAAGAGCGAACCAGTCTTGTAACGGACCAGCCCGATCTGTTGAAAGTGGTGGAGCCGCAGAAAAACCCTCTGGGTTCGTACACCGAGCAAGCAGCGCCTGAAACCAAGGCTGGGCCGGCCACCATGGGGCCAAGAAAGCAACTCGACCCTGGTAAGTCTCCAAGCGAGCTAGGACCTGGAGCAATAGCTGAACCGGGGAAAAAGAGGTACAGGAACCCCCACCTCGACCAGTTCTGCTGGAAGGCGTCGATTCCAATGGCCTCACGGCTGGGATAGGGCGCCACATATACCGGAAGACGCCTCAACCACACTGACACGAAGAGGTCCACCTCCTGGTGCCCGAATGTCAGTGGACAGGGAAACAAACTAGGACAAGCCGTCCACCAGGACGTTGGACACCCCCCAAACGTGAACCACCACCAGGAGAGCCTGAGAACTCAACAGATGAGTCACCCGAAGCGACCAGCCCCAAAGAACCAAGGATCGCATTGAACCCCCTCGGTTCAGGCAGTGAACCACTGACGAGCAGTCTGAATGGAACTGGATAGTTGATTCGTGGGAGCGACCCGAACCCTCCGAAGTGAAAAGGATACTAACGCGAACTCCTGCACCGTGATGTTGACCCGACGGAAGGTCAGACCCCACCGTTCCTGGCCGGCCTGGTGATCACTGGTCACAAAGCCCCAGTTGAGAGACGACGTGTCCGTGAACACATCGAGCGAGGGCTCGGGTAGGTGCCAAGGCACTGAACCAAAAAAAAACCCGAAGAGGAAGCCGGTGACGCAGCAGCCGACGCAAGGCCCCCAGGGGATGAATCCAGCGATAGCGAGAGAGGCAGAAAGGACGTCCCTGAAGGAACCAGAACAGCCGACGAAGTCAAACCTGACCCGGCGGGTAGACCATCATCGTAAAGTTCAGGCTCCCGCACAAAACCTCGAGCAACTGCCGGGTGACCCGGGAGCCCCCTAGAAGCAAGCACATCCGGTCTGAAAGTCCCACACAAAACACAGCCAGGTCCGAACCTGGGAGGGAACCAGATGGGACTTCCGCCAGTTCACCAGGAACCCGAACCTGGCTAGCTGGGAAAGAAGTAAACCCCTAGCGAGCAGACACACGGACCGACTGAGAGTCCAGACCAGCCAGTCGTTATGGTAAGCCAACACCTGAACACCTAAAAGACGCAGAGGGGCCACCACAACCCAGGTAAGGCGTGTGAACATGTGAGGTGCCATGTTCAACCATGTTCAAGGGAGACAACGACAGCAGTAACTCTGACGCCCCACAACAAAATTGAGCCAGTCCCTGAACCCTGGATGAATCGGGGCGTGCCAATAAGCGTCCTTGAGGTCCAGGGACACCATCCAAGCACCCGGTTCCAACAGGAGCCAGACCTGGGACAGAGTAATCGTCCGAAAGGAGGGGTAAGAAACCCAGGGGTACAGACAGGACAAGTCCAGAATGAACCGCAGGTCCTCACAATCGCGTTTCAGAACTGGAAACAGGAGGGAAACCCACCTGAGAGACGTTGTCATTTTAACCACACCCAAGCGCATCCACTCCGAGATGACCTGACAGAGCGCAGGAGAAGAGGCCTGCCCTGCCAGCCCCGAGCCACCCGAAGGAGGAGGAGCCACCCAATGCCACCGCAGGCCGCGAGAAACGACCCGAAAAGCCCACGAATCACGAGACCAGGCATGAGCGAACAGAGCAAGCCTTCCCCCACCACCACCCCCATCAATAGGGCGAACTGCGAAAGGAGCCGACGCCCCAAACAAGAACCCAACCTGCGTACACAGCGATCACCGCGCCAACCAGACGCAGATGGTTCCAAAGGCTGCGCCAGGCTCTGAAACTGTCACCTGCAGCCTTCCCCAATAAGCAGAACCCCGAACCCTCCAGGAAGAACCCACCCGGGACCCCCGGAGAACCAACAAGTCGGACATCGGACGATAGCTGGACGAAGTTGCTTGCATATACCGCTCGACCGCAGAGTCCGCAAACAGCAAAGGACAAATGGATGAAGACAATCTAAGAGCCAGGGCCCAAGCGGATTCCAAGGAGGAAGCGAGCACAACATGTCGACACGCAAGATGTGCAGCGAAAAACCACGACAGCGCATTCCGCATGATAGGTGCAAACAACTCCAAATTGCAGACGACGCACTAGCAGCCGAGACTAAGGCACCAGACCCAGGAACGGCCCGAAGCACCTCCACATCCTCCGTAAGCCAATCCGAAGACAGCTCCAGGAGGGGAAAAAACGCAAGACCGAAACCAGAAAGCCACAAGCACACAAGTCCTCTGCCACAAGCGCAGCCGACAGGGAGGGAACCTGCACATAAAGCTGAATCGTGTCCACATCCCGTCCCTCAAAGTCGCCCTCCAGGTAAATCTGGACCACAGTCAATGCCTCACGCCACTCAAGCATGTGGGTATGACAGAAAGTGTGAGGGAATGAAAATTCCCTCAGCTAGTTTTTCTAGTTTTCTAGATTAGGCTAGAGTCACTTTAGGACTCTAGACAAGAAGTTTTCAAACTACATGCACTTGTGTGGTGTTGGATGAAAGCTTATGCTAAGGATCATCGTTTAAGACTAGCCAGAGGTCTGTGACTGCTCTGTAGAGAGAGTTACAGAATTTAGTCTGTTTTCTGGGAAAATGTGATTTGAGAAGTGAGGTGTAGGTGGGTACTTGACTCGCCAACAGTTTTCGAGGTGGGGGGACAGAGGGATGAACGTCGCCTCCCCCACCATGTGAGGTATGGTGCTAGACTCTTAGGCCTCCCCCTCCTTGTCACATCACGGGACGCCTCATGGTAAGGGCGTCTGTGATTCGTCTAGGCACCTCAGCCTCGTGGCAAGTTTTAGGCGCGAACGGCTGTAATTGGAAGTGGCACGAGGGGTTGTGCTGGCTTTGTGCTGATTGGTCAAGACAAGGTAGGGGGGAGACGGGCATTTGAGTTTGCCTGTGCCCGCCAAAAATCTTGAGTCTGAGCTGGGCTGCAAGCTGAGAAGAATATGTCCCCAGGTGGGGGTGGCGTCTGCCACCTCCACCACCATTAATTGCTGTGTCAGCCTTATTACTCATCGTGCACGGCACTCCTGTTATCATGGGTTGTGTCGAGGCCCAATTTATGTGAAATGGGGCCAAGGAGTACGGAAGAAACAGTGAAAATCTAAGAGACAGTGTTCACCCAAGAGGCAGCTGGCAGGCCTCATGGTGTATCAGATGGTTCCTCACATCAGTTTCGAGTATCCTGTCTATATTAATGAACAATTGGTGGAATAAGGGCAGGGCCTCCTAGTGTAATTGTGGTGATATTACAGGCCCCTGTTGGACTTTGAATTCCACCTTGTTGTGTCCGCCATGTGGTGACGCCAGCCATTATCACACCCGGTGTACGAGTGAGGCATGCTCTGGTATGATGGGGGTGTGGGTGCTCTCCCATCCACGTTGTGTATGCCTGTGGCCAGCCAGCCAGCCTGAGGCAACCCCATGTGCGCGCCGCGCCGCTCAGTGGCAAGACAGTGGGGCCACGTGATGGCCACACCCTGGGCACCCGCCTGTGGGCCACCCTGGCCACCCCATGCGCCACCCTGCACGCCACCCCGTGCGCCACCTCAGCCTGGGTTGGGGCGCTGTGACGCCCTGCGCTACTCCGTGGCCACCCTTTAGGGCCACGCGGTGGCCACATGCCTTGGCCACCCCCTTGGGCCACGCTTGGCCACCTGCCCTGGACAACCTAGGGCCACACCTAGTCAATGCACGTGGACCGAGCTAGGTGTTCTTCAGCCAGTGAGGTAGTAACCGGGGAAATGAATGTAATGAGAGTGGAAATCATAAGTACAATAATAATTGTTACAGTGTCTCAGGACTGTTGTTAATTCCGGTAACAGCTGTGTTGTCCCATAGCGCCTGCCAGGCGAGGGAAGCAGCTGAGAGACCGCTGTTTGTACTGACGTCCAGGTGTCTGTCTGTGATGCACCTGGAGACGGATGTTTACACGGTACCACACATGTAGATGTATATAGATATATGTTGTGTGAGTAGACTGACTCGAGTATGTAACCGGTCAGTGTAGAGATTTACCATGTAAGTGATCCAGTTCTGTTGATTCTATATAATCTTTCAGAGTCTAGATTAATGCCATGTTGCCGCATGTTAATTATATCATTGCAGAGGTAGGCAGGCCAGTGTTGCAGGATTGTCAGTTACCCTGAGGTCTGTATAATTATGTATAACTTATCTAGTGATATAATTTTCATTGATTAAGAGAATGCCATTTCCATGTGTTTTCATTTGCATGTATATATATATACGGTGCTGTGTGGTGAGTCAGTAAATGTGATTGCTGACTGATTGCCTAATGATGTCATTAGCATGTGGGATATGCTGATGGCATCATTATATTGTAGGTTTGGGTAGTATTGATGTTGGTATACGTAATATTACTCCCCCTAGGAGCTGTGTTGAGGATTTAAGAAGGTCCCTTTGATTATTCAGGGGAATTCACAATGCTTAATGAGAGCAAGCAATTGATTAGTTATTGCCTAATTATAAGAATTAGTGTCAGCTGCCCGCGTAGTGATAGTGTTTTATATTAACGTAAATAGTTTTGCTGAAGTAGTAGTGATTGCGCACAGTAGTCCCTTGCAACTGTTGCAAGATTAGAGGGGGCAGTAATGTAGGTATACTTTTGTTGTTGCCTAACCGTGTGTCATTACTGTGTGGGTACAGTAATTAACGTGTTGCAGAAGCTGCAACCGTATGTGGCCTGTGCATTTATTGTTGCTATGCCACTGTAGTGTGACCTATGTAACCTGGGGTTACTTTGTATTCTTTAAGTTGTGTTGAGGACTTAAGGATTCAGTGAGTTAATGGGAATTAACTTTATTAGGGGTTGCACATTCCTTGATGAGTGTGAGAGCTGTTAAGGGAACAGTACTGAGCTTGTTGAGATACGTTTCCGGTGCAATTGTTTGTCCGTGTGACAACTAATTTACCACTCTAGCTAATTACGTAATTAGCATTCTCATCATGAATTCACATAGTGGGAGAGGAACTGTCAGAGTCTGTCAGTATTTGTGTTAACGTAATTTGCTTGAGACTAATTACCTTCCTGGGGTATAGCAATTAGTGGCTCATGTTAATTAGTGGAGTAATTAACGTCAGGGGTCTTGATGACTCAGATGACTCGGTAAAGCGAGGTCATGGAGCTAGCATAACTCGTTATATTACTCATATCCTGTCTGATGACAGTGGATTAAGATGCACTCATGTTAATTAGTAGAGTAATTAACTCCTCGCCCGTGAATTTACAGTGTTTGATGAGACCTGCTTAGGCAGTGCGGAGACGTATTTTTGTATGATTAATAATCGGTCCTGGTGACAGTTAATTAATTGCTCAGGGTTAATTAGGGTAATTAACACTCATTAAAGTAAATTTTGACATAGACTGTTGAGAAGCTACCAAGTTAGTGGTAGGCTCAGTTAACGTAACTCGATGGGGATTTAATTAGTTGTCCGTTTGACATTAATTAGGAATTACTCAATGAATACTTGCAAGGAGTCAAGTGTGATGTAATGTAAGAGAGACTTTGAGTTATTGTTAACAAGATGACTTGTGTTAAGAGAGATAAGTGTTGATGATTAACGTAGAGTACCATCATGTTGTCGTCTAAGGGAGACAAGTGTTTGTGTTTAACGTAGTAGTACTTTGTTGCTGACTGCTGTGATCAGTCAATTAACTTAATTAATCACATGATCAATTTTGTAATTGATTAAGGCAATTTCTTTTGTTAGCGTCTGGTGACGAGAGTAAAGTAACTTGGGGATCACTGGAGTAGTGTCTCAGAATCCACCCTTGCCTGGCTTTGTTTACTATTTACAGTGCAACTCCTTGCAGAGAGTTGCAAAGAGTTTTCACATTAGGTTGTGATAGGGGGAGTCACTGTTGGACTACCCGCCTAGTTATGTGGGTATCTCGACTGTAGGGTTGGAGGACCCGTAAGATTGTGATTATAGTATCTTTTTACCGTGAAGCCGTGACAATATTGATTGCAAGCTTGTGTCATCAGTGGGCATCATTGTTCAGTTAGTTCATGTAATCAGCCCGCAGTGCAAGGGGCTGTTGAATAGCTGTGTTGCAAGTGCCACTGGATAGACATTAGAAAACGGTCTTTGATGTCAACCCTTCAACCATTCTTTTCCACCCATGTTTTGCTTTATACAATTGATGTTGATGTGATCTTTTGAAATGATGGCTGTTCTCGGGAATTCAAATTCCAATTCATAGCACCACAGCAAATATAAATATTTGATTGTGAGAACCCGTCGGTTACCCTTTATTGGTTTTAACGTCCTGTTTACCTATGAGGAACCAGCGGCCTATGTGGACAGGTTTTCACCCTAGTGGTGGAAGCCTGGCGGTTTGCTCCCGCTTTTCCTTTTCTATTGGACTCATGCTTATCTGCCTTGTGCAGTTCTTTAAACTTGAGGTCCACCTCCTAAGGGAGGTAGGCGTAGAAAAAAAATCTCACAGAAAGCATCCCAAGCATCCAACGACAACAACGGGACGTCCGCCCGTCGACTCCGAAACCTCATAACGAACCCAGCATGGAGACGATGATTCAAACCTGAAGGAAGACGGATCCATTATAGAGACATATTCTGGGTCATGCAGGAGGTAAGCCGCAATGGCCGCTCGCACCTCAGGAGGCGAGACGTGGGAAGCCGGAAACCTCCAGAAGGACAGAACTGAAGGACCCACAGGGATACGGAACCAAACCCGGGGAGGATCCAAACAAATATACAACTCATTCACAGAGGGGGGGGGGGATAAGAAAACCCCACTCCTTATAACAGTAAGCCTCGCTCTGAGGGGCGGAAAACCCAGGCTGGAAAACCGAGGATACCTTGCGGCAGCACTGGTCAAGGTGGGGTTTACCTGTATTTCTTCCTCCCTGTTCCACTGTTGCTTCAGGTCCTAGCTCGCTTGGAGACTTACCAGGGAAGAGTAGTCCTCTTGGCTCCTTGGTGGCCGGCCCAGCCTTGGTTTCAGGAGTTGTTTGCTTGGCCACTGTTCCAGTTGTTTTGTCCTTCCTTTCCTGGTTGTTCCAGGAAAACATCTTATGCTGAGTACTGTCACCTTGTGCAGTGCGGCGCTGATGGAGCCGCTGCAACTTGCATTTGGCGTTGATGTTACTTCCGCACCGTTCCTCAAGCTGTCTCGTGCATTGTTTCATCTCCAGCCTGCTCATGCACCACCTGAGCCATCCTGGTCTTTAGACAGAATGCTCTCCTATCTCTCTTCTCCTCGGTTTGTATTGGCCCCTTCAGTTCAGGAATATTTTTTCCAAGGCTCTTTTCCTGTTGGCATTGGCCCCTGGGGATCGAGTCGGGAAGCTTCATGCTCTCCTTCGGCGCAGGGGTTTCTGCTCTTTTGGTCCTGGTGGTAGGTTTATTTGTTTGTAGCCATCTCCTTTTTTTTTGGCGAAGAATGAGACTGTTGCTTTCCGGAGGGACCCTTGGGTTGTTGATGCTTGGTTGGTTAGGCGGAGGGTGCATCATGTATTCACCTAGTTGTGTTTTGCGGGGTTGAGCTTTGCTCTTTCGGCCCACCTCTCAACTGTCAATCAACTGTTTACTAATTACTTTTTTTTTTCCTCCACACCACACACACACACACACACACCCCAGGAAGCAGCCCGTGACAGCTGACTAACTCCCAGGTACCTGTTTACTGCTAGGTAACAGGAGCATTCAGGGTGAAAGAAACTGCCCATTTGTTTCTGCCTTGTGCGGGAATTGAACCCGCGCCACAGAATTACGAGTCCTGCGCGTTATCCACCAGGCTACAAGGCCCCTATGTGTTGTGTTGTGTCCGGTTGCGGCTCTCCGCCGTTACCTGCATGCCACGGCCTCTGTGGCCGGGGACGTGTTTTGGGTTGACCCGGTTTCCCACATTCCCTGTTCCAGGGTTCGGGTCTCCCAGGTCGTTCTCAGGGTTATACGGTCCAGCCAGTCTGCAGTCCATTCTCGTGCCAATGACATTCGTAAGTTTGCTGCACTGGCTGCCATCTTTAGTAACATGTCTTGGACTGGCATTTGGGCACGGAGTTTTTGGAGGTCGAACAGGGTCCTGGCCGCTCACTACCTTGTAAATGTTCCTGGGCCTCTTTGGGCTGTGTTGCTTTGGGTTGGCGTTGCAGCCTGTTGTCATGACTTTGTGTTGAGGAGAGAGTGCCGACCACCTCCCGGGAAAGTCCCTCTTGATTTTGTCTCTGGGTACATAGCTCTACGGAGCCGAAGGGGCTTTTCCCAGATATCCAGCGTTGACTGTAATGAAATGCCATTTTCTGGGTGAGACCCAGAGACTCCCTGGCAACCCTCCCTCCCTCCCTCCCTCTGGTCAGCGTTTTTTCGTGTTTTTGACATCCAGCCTCAGAACTGGGGTGTGGATAGCCGGCATAAGGGTCTGGGGCACCCCCTTCCCCTTCTCGGGGAAGGGGGAGCTGTGCAGACAAACGGCGTGGTGACGTGGTGACATCATGCTCGCTTGCTCGTTTTTATTTGGGGAGTTCTGTCCACTAGTTCGGCTTTCAGTAGCAATTTCTTAACCAGAATAGGGGTTTGTTTTGGGGTGCTTACCTTTCTGGGTGCCTGACCCGGTCGATGGAAAACACAGAATGCTTCCAACCACACGGGGGTTTTTATAGGCCATTGCTCCTCGTGCTTCTCTGAGGGAGGGTCAGGTTCTGGCTCGTGATCCACGGTAGGTCTAGAACGCCATTCACATTGACTGATGCCAAAGTCTAATACAGTACAGTATATCCATATCAGCCTGGATAGCTCCGGGGAGCATCCGGGTCTCACCCACAAAATGATGTTTCATTACATTCAACGCTGGTTTTTTCATTTGCAGTTCCATAAAAATATAGTATAAGCATTAGGGAGCACTAGCAGCATTTTAGTACATATTAGGCAGATAAAATTGAAATCCACCCTTCTCACCCATATACCATTCCAATCTATTTTTGAAACCTATTAAATTGTTTTGTCTAAACACTAGTTGACAGCCCATTCCAGTCATCTACAGCTCTTGTTCCCTACCTCTATGATGGGGTTATATATATTTTCTGCTATTAGCTGCAAGAACAAATATCAAAAGATTCCCAAAAGAAATCACCACAAACACACAAGTATTTGTGGGTATTGTAGTGACATTTATATGGAGCCAAATGAACAAATGAACATTTATATGGAGCCTTGCAGGGTATTAGTGAGTGCGGCCCACCCACCACACGCTCCCCTAAGCTTCACACATTTGACAACCATGTGATTTGAACATTCTGTGTCATATTATGAATAAAATTTTATGCTAGATAAAAATTGACAAGTAACTGACACATAGTGCATCATATGAACAAGTGCAGAAGTTTTTTCAGTGATGCATCATTATATGTATCATTAGAATATATGCATAATGTAAAATATATTTAAGCATTCTTTAAAACAACATATTACTTTATCTTTTAAATAACAATATACTAAAGCATTTATTGTATAAAGAGCTTACATGTTAGTGCCTTTTAGAGCAGCGGTTGCCAACCGGTGGTTCGCGAGACAATTATATTTGTGTATTGTATGTAACTGTATTTTAACTGTTATATTTAATGGTATCAAATAGTTTGACTTTAATTACTATCATTTCTAGTTTAGTGGACCGTGGGATTCACATTAGTGGTCCTGCTGGATTTAAAATTATGAATTTGGTGATCCATGAGCTCAGAAAGGTTGGCAACTGCCATTTTAAAGCATGTATATAGTACTGTACTGTACTATACTGTACTTACAAATTTCAGATATCATACATTTCACTATTTAGAATAAATAATGCAAAATTAAACTACGCATGAATAAATTTTGTTTTATATTATACAAAATTTTTTATACTTACAGGGCGTTTGCTGTCATTTAAAGTTTTGAGGTAACTGTCATAACTTTGTCCTTGGACTCTTGGGTCTCTGTTTTGAAAATGACTGTTGCACCATCGAATAGCTTCTTGGCATGCTTTCCCAATAGATTCCTTCTTCTTCAGTCCATCCATTTCTTGTAAAGCAGTGTAAGGAACTACAATAACAACTTCTTTTCCAGCAATTTCCTTCGTTTTCAGGCTTTCAAGAAATCCAATATCCTGAATGAGAACATTTGTATCAACTACAATATGGACAGACTTTGAGCTGCTGTTGATGCTCGATGTTAATAACTGGATGCTCTCCGTCTTTTGCGTGTGACAGACTGATCCCCGAAAGTTAGCAATTTCAGTTATTATCTCTTGTTCTTCAACTTCCATTGCAATAACTTCATCAGGAATATTTCCAGTGTTACATGTGACAACTGTTTTTCTCTTATATACTGGCACACTAGGAGAGGACAACTCGGTTTTCTTTGCTGAATCCTTCCTTGTAGTAATTTCATCATATTCATTTTCTGCATCATATAAACAAACAGTTTTTTTCTTAACTGACATATTAGGAGCAAGCAGTTTAGTAGTACTCTTAGATGAATCTTTTATAGCACTAACTTCATCATTATCATTTTCAGTATTAAATTCACGATCTCTTTTTCTATTATATAGGCCTGCTATCATATCAAGAGATGATAGCTTGGGCCTAGTTTTCATGGACAAGTCATCAGTTTTATGTAAAGATTTAACAGATGGATGTGACTCTTCCTCACATTTTATAAAATGTCTGTAAACGTCATGTTCTTTAATTATGTTTTTATTATCACTCACTTTTTTACTTTTCTTCGATGATTTGCATTCTCCATCATCCCTGATGGGACTGCTGCTTATTTCTTTAATAATATCCCTTATTATAGCTTCATCCTCCTTTGCTTTCTTGGTGGCAGTCCGAGTCCTTCTCTTTGCCTTGAAAATGTTCCTTTTCTCTGTTGATGTAATTAATTCTTTTTTTTTGTCAACTTGTTTCTTACTCTCCTTACACGTATCATCTGATATGACTGTTTTATCCTCTGACTTCACAGCTTGAGGCATCTTTTCACTTTCTTTACTAGTTACAGTCTTCTTCAGCCACTTAACATTCTCAGCAATTTTTCTAGCTCTCAATAAGCTGGAATGAACTGGTACTGGTTTTTACATACTTTAGGTGAATCTTCCTTCAGACCATTTGAAAATTTGCCCTCTGTTTGTGCTTTTATAACAAATTTCACAGGTTTCCTATTTTTCCAATTCTGTTCCTCTACTGTTTTATCATCATGTGATTTAATATCAGTAGAGTTTTCAGGCACAGGATTAACTTTAAGAGGAGTGACAAGCTGTGTATTGATGATATCAAGTATAGATATGATATCTGTCTTTCCATTAATTTCCTTTGGCTCATTAATGAGGCCTTCTTTAGGCTTAGGTATCTTCATCTTAACTTTTTTAGTTTTCACTGGTGGCGATGATTTTTGTTTTTCTGATTCTTCAGAACAGTTTTCACTGCTTTCTTTCAGAAGGCTTGGATGCATCCACGAGGACTTGCCAGTCTTGGTATTGAAATAATACGTTGCGGTGGGACAGCGACTGGAGGTCTTTTGCACCCAGTGCTCAGGTAGGTTGTTTTTACCAGATGTAGCTGCCATTCCTCACTTCTGTTAGATAAGATTTCATCAGCAAAACCAATCAAAGAAGGATACACATTTAAAAATAATTATAGAATATACATCTAAAATTAATACATAACTCAATATGATACAATATGATACAGTAATTACTGTAATAAATTCCTATCTGGCCACATTCAGTTACATTATACTATACTGTATTGTATTGCCTATATGCATGCTCTAACATTTACACAAACATGCAGAAAACTGGTCAATAAATGTCAAATGGTTGACATTTGATGGTCCCCAAATAGTTGGGGACAGGAAGCCAGATAGGTTATTGCGGGCATACTAGGCCAGTTACTGAACTTTCCCAGGATGCAACCTAACCTAACCTAACTCCCAGGCACGTATTTGCTACTAGGGGAATAAAGGTGTCAGGTGACTGGTGATGGTTTCCAAACACATCTGTTTTTCCCAAAGATTCAGGTTTAGTTTATACAGTTTACACAGTTTACAAAAGTTTACACAGTGTCCAGGACCTTACGACTGCAACCCAACTGTGCTGACCACAACTAACCATTATGCCATTACAGTACATAAAATTGGTTATATAGAGGGCCCTTTAAATAATATATCAATATCATTAAGAAGTGGGAGGATGGTGGGGTGGGCAGGTGGTGTCTGTGGATGGGAGATAAGAGTGGGTATCAAAATAATAAAAAGCACTATAAGCAAGACAATTATTTTTCTTAGACAGTTAGGGAATTCTTAGACAGTGAGATCTGGATTCCAGGATATAATCTATACAGGTGTGATAGGAAAATTAGGTTACATGGAGGAGTGGGTCTGTATATTAGGGAAGACCTTGTATGCTCGGAGCTCCTTAACGTTACAAATGAGGTGATAGAGGTACTGGGATTAAAAAAAGAGAAAATAAATTTAGTGATTATTCTAATATACAAACTGCCAGATGCAACGGCCGAGGAATTCACAGAACAGATAAACAAATAGAGAATAACCTTGATAATTTGGAGAACCCGATACCTGATATTATCTTCCTAGGTGACTTCAACTTGCCTAGTCTCAGGTGGAGAATAGCAAACAATAATATTATACCAGGAAATCTATTGGGACCTAACCAACCACAGATTAGAGAACTACTTAGATTCTGTGACAAATTTTCACTCAACCAGCAGATATCGGAGCCAACGAGAAATGAAAATATTCTAGATCTGGTCTTTACGAATAATGAAGACATTATCAGAGACATTACGATATCAGATACCACATACTCAGATCACAAGCTCATTGAAGTGCAAACGACCATCAATACTCAGAATAGACCTAAAACGTTGATAAAGCGAGAGGGGCTATTCAGTAAATTCAATTTTAATAATAAAAGGATAGACTGGGAGAAAATAAACAGGGAACTTACAAACATTCCATGGGAAACTGTTCTAAGTAATACAAGTCCTACAGAAAGAATAGAAAAACTGACTTCAGAAGCGTATCAAGTCTGTCTGAAACCTGTTCCTTTGAGGAAAGCCAGAAAGAGATCCAACGTAGAAAAAGAACGCAGACGACACTACGGCACTATAAACGAAGGAAAAAAATAATGGAAATGCTTAAGCAGACACGAATTTCCCGTCAAAGAAGGAATAATTTAAATAGGGAGATTGAAGAAATCGAGCAGAAATTGAAACACTCATATCAAACTGAAGAAAGGCAGTTAGAACAGAAAGCAATTCAGGAAATAAAGAAAAATCTAAAATACTTCTTCACATATGCAAAATCAAAAGCAAAAAACCACTGCCAGTATTGGACCTATTCGTACAAGTGAAGGTTCATACACGGAGGATGACAAAGAAATTAGTGAAATCCTGAAAAAGCAGTATGAGGACATGTTTAGCACTCCAATAAACAACATGAAAGTGGAAGATCCAGACAATTTCTTTATGCGGGGTATTCAAACCACTGTAAATATAACCGATATCAACACGAGCACACTAGACTTTAAAAGAGAAATTGAAAACATCCCCATGCACTCGGCCCAAGGTCCAGATTCATGGAATTCAATATTTATAAGGAAATGCAAAGTGCTGGTAGCACAGGCACTCAGTATAGTGTGGAGGTGCAAAGACATGCTACTAAGTGGCTCCCAGAACCGAAGGGCAAGAGCTACGAGGAGAGGTTAGAGGCATTAAATATGCCAAAACTAGAAGACAGAAGAAAAAGAGGTGATATGATCACTACATACAAAATAGTAACAGGAATTGATAAAATCGATAGGGAAGATTTCCTGAGACCTGGAACTTTAAGAACAAGAGGTCATAGATATAAACTAGCTAACACAGATGCCGAAGAAATATAAGAAAATTCACTTTTGCAAACAGAGTGGTAGACGGTTGGAACAAGTTAGGGGAGAAGGTGGTGGAGGCCAAGACCGTCAGTAATTCAAAGCGTTATATGACAAAGAGTGCTGGGAAGACGGGACACCACGAGCGTAGCTCTCATCCTGTAACTACACTTAGGCACAAAAAAAAAAATTTGATTTGAATTTGGAGGAAGAGCTTGGACACGGGGGAGATACCAGATGCACTTAAAGTAGCAGACATAGCCCCTCTACACAAGGGAGGGAGCAAAGCATTGGCAAAGAATTATAGACCAGTTGCACTAACATCGCACATAATAAAAGTATTTAAGAGAGTGATTAGGAGTCAGGTCACCAATTTCATGGAGACCAATGACCTTCACAACCCAGGCCAACATGGATTTCGAGCGGGAAGATTGTGCCTCTCACAGCTACTTGAGCACTACGAAAAAGTCACTGAGGAATTAGAAGAAAAACAGAATGCTGATGTGATATACACAGACTTCGCAAAGGCTTTCGATAAATGTGACCATGGCATGATAGCACATAAAATGAAGTCAATAGGAATAACCGGTAAAGTAGGACGCTGGATACTCAGTTTTCTGTCAAACAGGACTCAGCGAGTAACGGTCAACCATATAAAATCTAGTCCAAGCGCAGTTAAAAGCTCTGTACCTCAGGGTACAGTCCTTACACCACTGCTTTTCCTTATTCTTATATCAAATATAGACAAAAATACAAGTCACAGCTTCATATCATCCTTTGCAGATGACACAAAAATCAGTATGAAAATTACCTCGGCTGAAGACATTGAAAAACTTCAAGCTGATATTAATAAAGTTTTCGACTGGGCATCAGAAAATAACATGATGTTTAACAGTGATAAATTCCAGGTACTCAGGTATGGTAAAAATGACGACCTTAAACATAATACAGGGTACAAAACACAATCATATGTGCCCATAGTAGGAAAACAGCATGTAAAAGATTTGGGAATAATGATGTCTGACAACCTAACGTTTAGGGAGCATAACCAAGCAAATATTGCGACAGCCAGAAAAATGATAGGATGGATTACGAGAACTTTCAAATCCAGGGATCCCATCACAATGGTTGTACTCTTTAAGTCACTTGTGTTGTCCCGTCTTGAGTACTGCTCAGTACTCACTTACCCCTTCAGAGCAGGAGAGATTGCTGAAATAGAAGGAATACAGAGAACATATACGACACGCACAGACGCGATAAAGCACCTAAATTATTGGGATCGTCTCAAAGCCCTCCAAATGTACTAACTAGAAAGAAGACGAGAGAGATACCAAATAATATACACCTGGAAGATACTGGAAGGCCAAGTACCAAACCTACACAGTAAAATAACAACAGACAGGAGTGAATGATATGGAAGAAAATGCAGAATAGAACCAGTGAAGAGCAGGGGTGCCATAGGCACAATCAGAGAACACTGTATAAACATCAGAGGTCCACGGTTGTTCAACACCCTCCCAGCGAGCATAAGAAATATTGCCGGAACAACCGTGGACGTCTTCAAGAGGAAACTAGATTTATTCCTCCAAGGAGTGCCAGACCAACCGGGCTGTGGTGGGTATGTGGGCCTGCGGGCCGCTCCGAGCAACAGCCTAGTGGACCAAACTCTCACAAGTCAAGCCTGGCCTCGGGCCGGGCTTGGGGAGTAGAAGAACTCCCAGAACCCCATCAACCAGGTATCAACCAGTTATCAACCAAGTATTTCCACATTTTATTGAATACTAGCAGTACCCGGCCACGCGTTGCTGTGGCTCAGCCACGCATGTGCATTGCTGAGCCACAGCAATGGAGCCTATGCCACGCTTTCCAACTTCAGAATTGCGTTTAAATACATGGATGGCGATATACTAAAGAAATTGTTCACGACTTTTGTTAGGCCAAAGCTAGAATATGCAGCGGTTGTGTGGTGCCCTTATCTTAAGAAGCACATCAACAAACTGGAAAAGGTGCAAAGACATGTTACTAAGTGGCTCCCAGAACTGAAGGGCAAGAGCTACGAGGCGAGGTTAGAGGCATTAAATATGCCAAAACTAGAAGACAGAAGAAAAAGAGGTGATATGATCACTACATACAAAATAGTAACAGGAATTGATAAAATCGATAGGGAAGATTTCCTGAGACTTGGAACTTTAAGAACAAGAGGTCATAGATATAAACTAGCTAAACACAGATGCCGAAGAAATATAAGAAAATTCACTTTCGCAAACAGAGTGGTAGACGGTTGGAACAAGTTAGGGGAGAAGGTGGTGGAGGCCAAGACCGTCAGTAGTTTCAAAGCGTTATATGACAAGAGTGCTGGGAAGACGGGACACCACGAGCGTAGCTCTCATCCTGTAACTACACTTAGGTAATTACACTTAGGTAATTACACAGAAATCACAATAACATGATACATCAATGAACAAACCCACAAGGGCTGTGACGAGGATTCGAACCTACGTCTGTGAGCATCCCAGACGCTGACTGGGATGCTCACAGACGTAGGTTCGAATTCTCGTCATGGCCCTTGTGGATTTGTTCACAGCAACCTTCCCTGTCCCCCAGGCTTCACCCCCACCATTCCCCCCTCACGCATCTCCTCGGCCTCCCAACTATTCCCCACTCCACCGTCCCCTCATCCTCCCCACCATTCCCCATTCCACCATCCCCTCTTCCTTTCCACCATGCCCCATTCCCCTGTCCCTTTGTCCTCCCCACCATTCTCCATTCCCCCATCCCCACCATCCCAAACTCCCCCATCCCCTCGTCCTTCTCCACCATTACCCCCTCCCTTGTCCCCTCGTCCTTCCCACCATCTCTCACTTCTGTCCCCTCGTCATCCCCTCCATTCCCCACTCCCTCCTCCAATGTCTTCCCAAATGGTCTGATGTTCCCATCAGAAAATTGGGAACATCAAGTGATCTGATGTTCCCATCACTGGAATATAAGAAAAAATTAAAAATGAAATGAAAATATGAAAAAATAAAAAATAAACTATACACGCGAAATGAACGGTATGGTAAACAACACAGTTCAATTCCAACGCAATTCACACAAAATAATTAAATCAAAATTAAAATAAATCAAAATCTATGAAAATTCAATTTATCAATGCAATCAGAAACAGTTAAATGAAATTGTAACATATTTAGTATAGCATGTGTGTTGCTCTAACATGCAACAGATGGCGCTGTTTTTCAAGAAAAGCATAGTTTTACCTGTCACAGGTGTGGCATCTATACTTATACTTACGAAATGAACGATATGGTAAACAACGCAGCTCAATTCCAACACAATGTCACACAAAATAATTAAATAAAAAATTAAATAAATCGAAATCTATGAAAATAAAATTTATCAATGCAATTGGAAACACTGAAATGGAATTCGTGACATATTTAGTATAGTGTGCATATTGCTATTATGTGCAACAGATGGCATTGTTGTTTTTTATGTTTTTACCTGTCAGAGGGGTGGCATCTATATAGTAGGTATACAAAAAGACGCGCCTATTCGAATGCAACGTTGTGTCAAAATATCAAAGCAATCAGTGAAGAACTTTCGGAGATTATAGCATGTGTCGCTATTATGTCCAACAGACATCGCTGTTTCTCAAATAGAGCATGTTTTTTTCCTATCACGGGTGAGGTATGTATATAGTAGATATATAAAAAGATGCACCTATTCAAATGCAACGTTGTATAAAAAATTTAAAGCCATCGGTAAAAGGTTCCGAAGATTTCCCTCAAATGAAAAACACATGAAAAACACAGTTTTTCAGAAAAAGCATGTTTTTTACCATCACAAAGGTGACATCTATATACAGTAGTATGTATATAAAAACCTGCTTGGATGCGAATGGAACGTTGTGTGAAAATTTCAAAGCAATCGGTGAAGAACTTTTGAAGATTAGCGGTTATGCACAAACATTCCATTTTATTTATATAGATAGAGACAATGAGGTAGTGAACACAAGATTTTTTAACAGGTGGAGTGTAGGGTGTGTGGGTGATGTACAGGGTGGATGATGTACAAAGTGGGTGGTTTAACCACTGCACTGCATAAAGCACCTTAAGGCGCTCTGGGGGTTGTGTGATTTTTTTTAATTAGGCCATATTTTAAGAGTTTTTAAATGTTTTCATCGCTCTTTGTGATTTGAAATAAAAATGATTAAGTTTAAAAAGATTTTGACATGAACATTAGCTGAATATATATATGAAAACAACAAAAGTATGTTCT
Source organism: Procambarus virginalis (assembly GCA_020271785.1). Classification (NCBI taxonomy): domain Eukaryota; kingdom Metazoa; phylum Arthropoda; class Malacostraca; order Decapoda; family Cambaridae; genus Procambarus; species Procambarus virginalis. The sequence goes on from WNGS01165339.1 coordinate 12,137,116, forward strand.
TAACAACTGCACCATGAAATTTGTCAAAAACAAGTGCACAGTGCAGGGGGTTAAAGGGAGGAAGGTGTGTGGTTGGTGTGCAATGGTGGTGTTATTGGTGGATCACATACATGTATGGGTGGGTGGTGTGCATGACTGTGTGGATAGTGTACGTGGGTGGATGGTGTGCATGGTGTACTTGATACCTGGTTCATACCTGGTTGATGGGGTTCTGGGAGTTCTTCTACTCCCCAAGCCCGGCTCGAGGCCAGGCTTGACTTGTGAGTTTGGTCCACCAGGCTGTTGCTTGGAGCGGCCCGCAGGCCCACATACCCACCACAGCCCGGTTGGTCCGGAACATCTTTTAGAAAGCAGTCTAGTTTTCTCTTGAAGATGTCCACGGTTGTTCCGGCAATATTTCTGATGCTTGCTGGGAGGACGTTGAACAGCCGCGGACCTCTGATGTTTATACAGTGTTCTTTGATTGTGCCTATGGCACCTCTGCTCTTCACTTGGATGCATGTTGAACATGCATGCATGGTGTACATGGATGCATGTTGTACATGGATGCATGGTATACATGCATGCATGGTGTGCATGGATGCATGGTGTGCATGGATGCATGTTGTACAATGATGCATGGTGTGCAATGATGCATGTTGTACATGGATGCATGGTGTGGATGCACGCATGGTGTACATGGATGGGTGATGGCCATGTAGTGGTGATGTGCAAGAGTGGGTTAAATGTTCAGATTGTCAATTGGGTTAACCCATGTGTTGCGTTTCCACAATGGTCGCCCAAGTTAAAATCAGTGAACGCCTCAAGAATATTGTTGAAAAATCTTGAAAACTTATTAAACCAAAAGTCCAAAGTTTTTTAACATTAGATTAAGTTAGGTCAATGTTTTACCAATGCACCACGGGGACTTCAAATCTATGGGGAAATTTTGAACGTTAAAATCGACATTTGCCGATTTTAACTTGGGCGAACATTGCGGAAACGCAACACATGGGTTGACCCAATTGCTACTTGGGTCAGATTTCATTATGGTTCGGAACAAATTATCTTGCTACAACTATTAACCCTGGTTGTGTGTACCGGATACATGTGACATTCATTTTTTTTTGTAATGCAAGAAAATAACAATGTGCATTAAATTTTCGTTTGCAGATATCATCCTAATTTCCAATTCTATTGAACAACTAGGAAATTTAAACCAAGAGTAGGCTCAGTATGAATACGTTTCCTTGACAGTAAGCCATAACAAAAATAAGGATCATAGTAGCCAAAACGTCAAGGGTGGCAGTCATTTCTCGCGTGAATCTGTGATGAACATGAACTTTATCATTGAACAATCGCGGTAAAGAACCGCTCCAATACATTAGGCTGATCAAAAACAAATTAATTACCCAAACCTTATTCCCGGTGACGATTGATTGTAAACTGTTCCTCTTGTTTCACATATTGGGAAGAAAAAAACAAAAAGTTGCATTGTAAACAGGATTTGTGGTGTTCTTGAATGAATATCCGGATTTAGAGTAAGGATTGACGAGCAAGGAATCCGGTTCTCAGATGGCGTTCAGCCGTACACCATATGTTTGTACCATACTACTTTTGTAAAGAAGGAAATGTATATGTTTATTTCTCAGAATGTTCGGTAATACGTTTATTGCTTGTGATGTATGTATTAACACGATGTACTGAACGGGGTGAGAATAGCTTGAGCTACCTCATCCCTTCGTGTGTATTTTACCTCAATAAACTTATTTTAATTTCAATTTCCATATGTTTGAATTTTGATAAACAGCAAAAGTGAAGAGGCGGCCGGCTCAGAGAGCTGCACCAAGTACGTTTACCAAACTCAGTGTCGAACAACTGTACAGTGCGACTTTGTAGTGATGCGTTAGTTTAGTTCATTTATTATGCACCCCATACCCATCCCGTGGGCGGTAGTGGAAAGGGTTACAGAGGCACATAATGGGCTCAGGGACTGAACCCCACAATTCATTTAGCTAAGCAAGTTACAATCTTGATGAGCTAGTTACAAAATTCAATATAAGTCGTCACATCAACAATGGGTTCGAGATCGACCTCAAATACAGGTTCTTAATTAAGCAACTGACATATATGGAGAGCTCGTGTCACAATTTATATGTTTGTCCTGCACACCGCCCCCCCATTCAGTGGGTAGCGGTGGATAGTGCTGCGTCCACTGTTGTTGTTGTTGTTTTAGATTCAGCTACTTAGGGCAAAAGTTCCAAAGTAGCACGGGCTATGGTGAGCCCGTAGTGGACTTACCTGGCACAGGAGCGAGGTTGTAACTGGCGTCCACTGTTAACATTGATATCTTCTACGAAAGCAGGATAAAACCACTCACAAAGAAAGAGTGGCAAGATGTTTGGTGGATGCACAGTAAGAAACAGTGAAGGAAGAACTAATAACTTTGTTTAATGTCGTTAATATGATGAACTCTACAATTAGAGATCGAACTGGAAAGCAGAATGGCTATAATGACTAACGCAATAACAAGGACCTTCACATTCAAATAAAATCAATAAAATCAAATCAAATGTTTATTCAGGTAAAAGTACATACATAGAGGATTAGTTACAAACATATGGTCCGGCCATTAGCGATGCCTGTGCATGGGTCACTGGGGTAACGAAAATGCACGACTCAATGACCGGCAGTCAAAGTGTCACTAAAAAAATCACGACTTAATGACCGGCAGTCAGAGTTTTACGGAAAAAATTAAGACTCAATGACCGGCAGTCAAAGTTTTACGGAAAAACATACTGAAAAACGTAGTAGTGGAAACCGGGCCTACGAAGGACCGTTTTGCTTTTTCCAACGGTCCTTCGTAGGCCCGGGTGTTTTTCGTTACATTTGGCCACGGTCCTTCGTAGGCCCGGGAGTTTTTCGTTACATTTGGCCACGGTCCTTCGTAGGCCCGGGTGTTTTTCATTACCCCACTGACCCTTGCACAGACATCGCTAATGGTCAATGACGTCACCCATCTTCATCTTCCCTGTATAAACCCATTTTCTGTTGTATTTATTCCCAACCCATACTTATCTAGAAGTTATACATTTATAGTGTCTTGCCAAGGATAGTTTATTGAGCATAGAAATGAATGAAATCCACCATCTCTTATTCGTATGAAACAAGTGGGAGCTGCACAGAGTATGAACTATCATATGCATGTATCTTAGAGTTCACCCCTGTTACCAAACCAGTATTTACCCAGTTCTTTTTTCTAAATTTGAAACTTATCCAATTTATACCCATTGTTTCGTGTTATAGTATTAATAGCCTATTAATTAATATCCCCCTTTATCATGTCCATTCAGTCACAGCT
>WNGS01165339.1:12160254-12189928 GCA_020271785.1 Procambarus virginalis
GGGCAGTGGTAACGGAAATAATCTTACATAATAGATATGAACATTCAAAGATATTGCAATCGTTTTATGTAATACTGGCTGTACACGATATTACATGCTGGCACTCACTTATGTGTGTATAATCTTGTCCTTTGCAGAGTAAGAGGGACACCTTAATGGTCAATATTAAGTGGTTCTACAGACCCTCAGAAGTGCCCGAGACAGTTTACCAGCGACTGGCTCAAGATCGCAACACAGAGAACAGTAAGCCTGGTAGCATCCAGATCATATATTTCATCACTGTAGCAAGTGAATTGTGTGCATGATTATTGTTTAATCTGTGTAATTATTTGTCTGTTAAACAGGTATCCCCATTCTATATATACCATATGACTTTCACAGAATTTATTTTCATGTGTGATACCTTGAGAAAGCTTTGCATGTTTGCTTGTAAGTTTCAATACTTATGCATGGTTTTGCAAAGAAGGTTCCTATTACTATTGGCCTATGCAAACATATGGTGACAGATTTTAGAACCTTTTCTGGACGGGGAGCCCCTTTGGCTCCCCGGAGCTATCCAGGCTGATATGTACTGTATATCATTAGACTTTGGCATCAGTCAGTGTGAATGGAATTCTGGTTATACCGGGGACCACAAGCCAGAACCTGGCCCCCTCAGAGAGGCACGAGGAGCAATGGCCTGTAGAAATGCGCATGTGATTTGGAGCATTCTATGTCTGCCATTGACCGGGTCAGGCATCCAGAAAGGTAAGCGCCTCAAAATAAATTCCTATTCTGGTTCAAATAACGAAAATTGACTAACGAGTGGACTGAATTCCCCAATTGAAAATGAACAAATGAGCATGACGTCACACGTGCCGCGTCGTGTGATGTCATATTGATTCATTCGCCATATTGATTATACTCATGTACTCACCTATTCACCTAGTTGTACTCTTAGTTGTACTTGTGAGGGTTGAGCTTTGGCGCTTTGGTCCCCCCGCCTCTCAACTGTCAATCAACTGATATACAGTTTCCTGAGCCTACTGGGCTCCATCATATCTACATTTGAAACTGTGTATGGAGTCAGCCTCCACCACATCGCTTCCTAGTACATTCCATTTACTAACTACTCTGACACTGAAAGTAGAGAGAGTAGAGCCCCAGCTACTGGCATTTGGATCATATTGAAGATCTTTTTCATTGCCTGTTTATGTATTTCCTATCTCCATCCTACACTTTGTTGTGTACAGTATATTAGAACTGTACGTGCATATTGGCTATGCTCGTGATAGTGCTGGGCTGGACTCGGTGTTTGGTTCTCTGATATTGCACAGACCCAGTGTTCAGTTATGGAACAGAGTTTTTTCATCTCCTTGTATAACACTAATGGCTGCGATGTGTTGCAATGTCGGCAGGTGGGTGTAGATTTCCGACCAATCACTCCTGCCCCATGCGGTTCATTTTCATTGGGCCGGGAGGAGCTGGGATTACGGCCCTGGCTACGGACTTTTATTTGTTCCTTTTCCCCCTTTTTGTTCGCAGCTCCCCCCCCCGGGGAGGGGGGAGCTGCGCAGACATGTGGTACGGCATGTGTGACATCATCTTCGTTTTCATTTGGGAGTTCTGTCCACTCGTTAGTCTATTTTTGTTACAGTATTTTAACCAGAATAGGTGTTTGAGGCGCTTACCTTTTTGGGTGCTTGGTCCGGTCATTGGCAGATATAGAATGCTCCAAATCCCATGTGCATTTCTATAGGCCATTGCTCCTTGTGCCTCTTTGGGGGGGGGGGGGCAGGTTCTGCTTCATTGTCCCTGGTAGGCCTAGAACTCCATTCACACTGACTGATGCCAAAGTCTATTGATATTTATATCAGCTTGGATAGCTCCGGAAGCCTCCAGGTTTTACCTGGAAAATGGCTCTTTATTACATTCAACGCTGTTTTTTATATATATATATATATATATATATATATATATATATACATATATATATATATATGTATATATATATATATATATATATATATATATATATATATATATATATATAATCAGTGGAGTGGAAAGACCTTTTGCAGTATCATACACACAAATAAGCATAGAATCATCATAATTTCCTAACACATTACCCTGCATGAAATGATACTAACAGACTGGTAGCCCTAAACACAGATTTGCATCCCCTGCAACTTACTATAAACAATAATTAAAGAGTATTGCCCATCTGAAGAGGACAAGCCTCGTCATCTAGAGACAGCGTGAGTTTAGAGTAAACAAGTCATGCCAAACAAACCTGATAGATTTCTACAACATGGTAGCCAAGATATATCAGAAGAAAGGAGGATTGGTAAATTACATTACTTTTAACTGACAAAAAAGCCTTCGACACTGTCCTATAAAAGACCGATATTCAAAATGGAAAAGCTAACTGGAGTAACTTGGAAGGCATTAGAATTGACAAAAAATACCTAGCAGGAAGGAGAAAGAAGACCGGATGGACTGCCTCTTCCTAGATTGTCAAAAACTTTTGATACTGTCCCCTATGATAGGCTGGTGTTCTAGATTTGATAGAAAAACAGGGATAACAGATGAGTATTGAAATGTGCAAGGGAAACAAATGGTTATTGTCAAAGTGGTGATGACTAAGGCTGGAGAGACAAGAGACAGGATCGTACACATAAATATGTGCTAATGGAAATTGTAATGACAGAAACTTTAGGGAATTATAGAAAGACCCGACAAACTCCAGAAGTGGGAAGTCTAATGACTGTTAAAGGTCAACCCTAATAATTGTAAATTAATAAAGCTTGGAAAGGGAGATAGCAAAACCATATAGAATCTGTACAATTATTTTCAGTAGTTCTGTAGGTAGGTATAATTGGGAAGATTTGGGAAGTAGGCAAACATTAAAATAGCCTTTGAAACCTAAATTCAGACAATCTATACTGCCTATGGAAGGCCAATACTTGAATCCACAACATCTGGATTAATAAGCACCTTGTGAAGCACAAAACTGAACTTGAAAACATGCAGAGATTTGCAACAAGACCAGTGTCTTGTTGCAAATACGCTGTAATTAAGAGGACCAAGTTGTAAGGACGGTGTAAGGAACTCGATCTCACATCCCTTGAAGAAGGAATATACTGAGGAAATATGATCGCTATATACAAGATAATGAGGAGAATGAACAAGGTGGATCAAAATGAAAAGGCCTTTTTTGAGTTGAGAATGTATAGAACAAGAGAACATGAAACTGGAAGCATAAATGACTTGATGGAACTGCTTTTTCTCATTCTCTTATCAGATATAGAGAAAAATACAAATCACAGCTCTTGTTTAAGTGTTTGCTGATAATACAAAAATCAGTATGAAAATTACTTTTGTAGAAGACACTAAAACACTAGAAGCTGATGTTAATATAGTCTTCGATTGGGAAACAGAAAATAACATAATGTCTAACAGTGATAAAATTCCAGATACTTGGGTATTGTAACAATTAAGAATTTAAATAAAATACAAATTACATGACGCAATCGGATCTCCTCATAGAAGGAAAACAACATGTAAATGATCTGTGAATAATGGTGTCAGATGACCTAACATTTAGTGAGCATAAGGAAGGAAACGGCATCAACCAGGAAAATAATAGGGTGGATTATGAGAACTTTTGAATCCAGGAATTTCACCACTAAGCTTTTACTATTCAAATCATTTGTTCTTCCTACCTCAAGTACTGCTCAGTAATCACTTCTCCTTTCAAAGCAAGAGATAGATATATATGAAGTAGAGGTAATACAGAGAACGTATATGTCATGCATAACCACGTTAAAGGACCTGGGATCATCTAAAAGCTCTCAGAATATCCCCTAGAATAATGACGAGAGGTATCGCATAATATATCAGCCCGTCCTCCAAAAATGGGGTCGTAAATGTAAGGAGACAAATAAGTGCAATTATGTACTATTCATAGCAGTTAGGAATTGTACTTATTTTCACTTAGTATTAAATCGTACTGTCAAATATATTGTGAATATTTGAGTTTACCTGAAAAACTGAATAGAAAACCACAACCTCACCCAGGAGGAGCCGGTCGGCCGAGCTGACAGCACACTGGACTTGTGATCCTGTGGTCCTGGGTTCAACCTCGGGAGCCAGTCGGCCGAGCGGACAGCACGCTGGACTTGTGATCCTGTGGTCCTGGGTTCGATCCCAGGCGCCGGCGAGAAACAATGGGCAAAGTTTCTTTCACTCTATGCCCCTGATACCTAGCAGTAAAATAGGTACCTGGGTGTTAGTCAGCTGTCACGGGCTGCTTCCTGGGGTGGAGGCCTGGTCGAGGACCGGGCCGCGGGGACACTAAAGCCCCGAAATCATCTCAAGATAACCTCACCTAACTGTCTTAGATTTTGAAGATAATTATTTTATTGCTTCTTAATTACAATTAGTACTTAACCTATAGCTATATTGATATTACAGATTTATAAAACTAATAAAACAAAACTAAAATATATCAATAAATTGTAAAGAAACTCAGGATATTTTAAAATTTTGTATAAAATCTAAATTGTTTAATAAACCTGAAAAAGAAATTTGTGATATTTAAAACTTGTGTATAGCAAATTGAAAATGAAAACTTCATCCTAAAATTCTGAGTGTCTTAACAAAAAACGAGGAGAATTTAATCGGGGGAGGGAGTTGGGTAAATGTAACAGCCCCATAAGTGCAATTATGCACTGTTTATGACAGCAAGAAAATGTACTTATTACACTTAGTATTAAATCGTATTGTCAATTCAGAGGATGGGTTGAATATATACGTGGAAGATACTGGACGATCAGGTCACAAATTTGCACAGTAGGATAACAATATACTGGCTCAAACGATATGGTAGAAAATGCTGGATTGATTATGTGATTAGTAGAGGTGTCACAGGAACAATCAAAGACCACTGTATGAACATCAAAGGTCCACAGCAATTCACTACCCTTCCAACAAGCATAAGAAATAATGCTGGAGCAAAAGTGGACGTGTTCAGGGAAGAACTAGACAAGTTCCTGCAAGAAGTATTGTACCTGTCAGGTATACTGCAGGTAAGGAAATTCTCATATCCTGTGTGGAAGTGGATGGTCAACACCTGGAGTGCACTGAAAGATGATGTCATGGAAGCCACCTCCATCCACAACCTTATAGCCAAATATGACAAACAACTCTCACATCAGAAAAGTTAAAATGTAATGTTCAAGGTACAATAAGTCAAGTAAATGGAGCAGAAAGAGCTAATCTTCATTCCCCAATAAGCACTGTTAGGCAAGTATCACTATCATTTTTTCATCCTTTCTTTTCACTAACCCAATTTTTTCCTTCAAAGCAGTTTGTTCTTATATTTTTTATCATCTCATTACTGTACTCATTTTGTGTACGTTTACACCATAGCCTTTGTGATCACTGTCATATGACTGAACCATATATATTTTTTCTGGGGGTAACCCTCATGTGGTTCCCTGAAACTACTATTTACTAATATGGTACCATCTACTAAGTCGCATCAGCCTTTGAGCTCTATAGGCCTACCGGGGACCAGTGCCAGAACCTGGCCCCCCCCCCCACCCACAGTGGTGCAAGCAGCAGAGACATTTATTTTTGCCATCTCACTGGGGAAGCAACCAGAAAGTCAGACAAAACAAACCACTAGTGTCTTCAATTGAGACATTTGAGACTGAAGCCTCGAAATCCGCCAAAAGAACTCCTCCCAACTTTGAAAACACATTCTCTTGGAATTAGCGCAAGCTAATTTGCCTCGCCTCCCCCACTCATTTGGGGGGAGTGGGGAGGTAGTCCACCACCTTCTGGCATCTCCACTCTAAGTTCTATATTTGATGAAGTGCATGCCAGATTCTGTCCTGGTTCCAATGATCTACTTTTTCAACTAAGTGGTAGTGTTTGCCCTTGATGGTGGTTCCTGTGTAGCATGAGCTGTGTAGCATGAGCCAAATTCTGAGAGTGCTTGGCACAGCTTGGTGCTGCTTGTGTGCAGAGTTACCTTTCTTGTTTGCTCCCTAGTGTTGCCTTTACTTTGGCAGCATTATCTTTCCTGGAGTGTTTAGAGGTCCTCACCTGTGGTGGCTCTCACCCTGGGTGAGTCAGGAATCATGGGACTTTCCTGTCTTAACTAGGGTCTGGAGCAACATTGGCTGGTGGGGCACACTGGTGGTTCACACGCCTGAACTCCCTAGTGTTCTACTGCTTGTTCTTTTAAGCCTTCTCGGCACACCAATATCGACTTTCACAATACTGTATTATTATTCAGGCTGTGTCAGCTTACTTATAGGTCTGGCATAGCAGTCCCAGTGCCTGGGTTTCCCCTTCAGGCCCTGGAAATTCCCTGCGGGTTCGGTGGTCCTTTTTATATTTTCCCCAAACCTGCTCTCACTTCGGGTGAGTTTGAGAGTTGCTCAAAGTCCATGCTACGTGTTGACGTTCATTTCTTCTACCTCCGCTGTGCTGCCTGTTGGATCCTTAACACTTGACCCTGAGTCATGTGAGGTTTGTTCTCCCCATGTGAATCTTCTCTCTGACCACCCTGATGAGGTTAATGCTTATCAGGCAGCAATTGTTTTGCATGTTCAGTTTTCTCAGTTGCAATATTCTAGGTTGTGTTCCCAGTTAGATGCCTCGGAGCCACTGCAGTTGGTGTTTAGGGACCCAGAATTGGAGATGTTGGTGAACATCTCATCTTCCTTTCCCTGGATGTGGTTTGTCCTTCCTCTGTTTCTTCCCCAACCCTGCTGGCCTTGAAGTGTCTGAGGGTTTCCAGATAGGGGCAGGGTTTAGCTCAGGATGTGGCTCAGCCAGCTTCAGGTTGCTTCTTTTGATTCATCCACATAGGCAGTTGACTCAGCTACTCAGCTAGTCCTGCAGAGGCTTCTGGCTTCTTTCAGCCAGTCCCTCCTTTTAACCTTTGTGTTGCTAAGGGCTATTTGGCCATTGTCACCCACAGGCACATAAAAAAATCTTACCCTGTTAATTTGTGTTCCCTGATCACAGGAAGAATAATAAAAAAATCGTAAGTGGCATATTTTGGCCGCTACAGGGCGGGGAAGTCTGCCAAAAAAAAAAGGCGCTGACTCGGCATGCGTCCGAGGCGGGCTGCTCAGCCCCAGCTGTCAGGCAGGAGTGGCCACAAAGATATAATTACCTAATTATTTCAATGTCTCTGATTTTTCTTTTTTTTTTTTTTTTTGCTGCAATATTATTCAGTAGTGTGATATATTTATATAATAAAATGTGTGAATCATCGCTGTACTCAAAATTATGGTGTGCATATTATTGATTCAATTATTGTGTTCATAAAACAATAAACAAATACTTTGTCGGTTATTACACTATATACACAAGTTACATATAAGTATATGCATGTTTTGTTCACCATAACAAACCACTAAGTTGATATTACGATCAAGAAGCAACGAGTTCTGGCCACCACGAGCGTAGCTCTCATCCTGTAACTACACTTAGGTTATTACCACATCTTCCAATCAGCCTCTCGCTGTCACTCCCTCCCTCATTGACTCCTCACACCCCCACATCCTCCTCCCACCATTCTGTTTTTGCTTCTATTCACTATACAGTATAAAGACGTTATATATAAGTATCTGCATTTGTGTTCACCATAACGAATCACTAAGTTTGTATGCTGAGTGGCAGTGGCAGCCGCCACTGGCTGTCCCTCACTTCATCACTTCACCTAACTCGCCAACATTCTCCTCCCACCATACTGTTTTTGGTTTTATTCACTATAAACAGTCGTTATATATAAGTATCTACATTTGTGTTCACCATAACGAACCACTAAGTTGGTATGCTGAGTGGCAGTGGCAGCCCACCACTGGATGTTACTCCCTCCCTTCCATCACCTCACCTGACTTGCCAACATTCTCCTCCCACCATACTGTTTTTGGTTTTATTCACTATATACAGTTGTTATATATAAGTATCTACATTTGTCTTCACCATAGCGAACAACTAAGCTGGTATAGTGAGTCCAGACAGTAAAAGGTGGTCACACAGAGTCAGCAGACAACACTACCTCCCTCCCCACCAAGATTACTCCTCCCACTACAGTGCTAATTATCACAACAATCTTGCTATTATCAGAATCCTGGTAACTTTTATCAGTCAGGGGTCTTCTGTAATACTATCATCGCTAAATAATAGCATGTACATATATTGCACATGCTACAAAAATTATGCCATTTTTAGGCGATGCTGTGGTCACAAGCTGAACAGCAGTGCTGTGAGCTCATGCTGTATGCACCAGCCTTGGTGGCTCACTCAATACTGGGGACCACACACCCAGGAATGTGGCCCACGATTTAAAAAAAAATGGCGTCTGTTTACAAGAGCCCTGATGAAGGTGAGGTGAACCCTGTGTATCCGCGGGCCATTTAAATCTTGCGTAATACTCCAACACGTCATCTGACGTGTTGCGCAAATTTGCCCAAGTTACTCAACACGTCACATGACGTTGACCAGACCACAGACTAGAAAATGAAGGGACAACGACGTTTCGGTCCGTCCTGGACCATTCTCAAGTCGATTGTGACATGGCGTCACATGACGTGTTGCGCAGTTTAAGGGTTAAGCCTCTCCCTCTGACTTCGCTTTTCTGTCCCGGGCAGTGGGTGGGAATGCTGTCTCTGGCTTAAGGGTCTTCTTCTATGGCTTTTGGAACTTGGAGGGGGAGTTGGATTTGGGCCCTTGGGTCCCTTTCGACTCTTTAAGGGGTTCCTGGCTCCCTCCGAGGAGTGTTTTATTTTGCAAGGGGAGGGGTTTTCATATCCTCCCATCCTGTATGAGTGCAATTTGGGTGTGGGTTCCCATTGGCATCAGTTTCATGCACCTTTGGGCCCATCAGCATCATCCTTCTGGAGGTTTCTTTCTTCTTAGGGTCCCTCTTGCAGTGGCTTGAAAGCTGGACACTCCATGCTCCAGGAGGCAGTGGCTATGTTCTTTACCATCTGACTCATATCAACAAGCTGTGTTGCCATATTCTTTGTATTAGGTGTGCGTTCTTGTTCTTCTGTCTGTCTTTCCCTTTTCTCCTCTCCTCTTTCCTGAGGATGATGTGCAGTTCCTCTCCCTTTGGCTGGTGCAGCTTGTCAGGCCATTTCAGACCACTGTTTTTTGGGTTCTAATTCTTTGAGGGGGGGGGGGATGGGTAGAGTTGGGGTATTGCCTGCTATTGGTCGAGGTAGGCCATCTGTGAATCGAGTCAGATTCTGGGTCACAAGAGCTTCCCTCCACCGGTCTATCTCCATCTGGTCGGTGCCGTGCTCACTCTTATCGGAAGGCGACCTCTTGTGGTTTCGTTGGTTCTTTCGTGGTTCGTCTCTTTGATGGGGTGGTAGGGAGTGGGTGGCTCACCACGTTTGCCAATTCATGGTCCCCTGATTTGTGTGCTTCTCAGGTCGTTTGCCATGGCCTGCAGTGGAGTTGGTCAATTCTCTCCCCCCCCCCATTCTCCTTCCCATCTGGGGTTTCAGGTCTTTCCTAGCAGGCTTCCTCCCCTTGCCTGCTTCAGGACATCTTGGAGTGGGCGCCTGCCATCAAGGTCAAAATTACTTTGTCTCTTTGGTGCACTTCCATCATCTTCTAGCTCCTGAAATGGGACTCGTTGGATCTCTGGTTCATTCTCGATCTTTTGGGGCTGAACTGGTTCATTCCTTGCCCCTCCTTCTAGATGACGACTTTTACCCAGGTCTGTCTCGTTCTCGAACTGGATGCTTGGATGATTTTCCTGGACCTCCAGGATGCATATTGGCACACCCTTGGTACATTTGGGGTTCAGGGATTGGGTAGGTTTTGTGGTGAGGTGGCAGGCTTACCGGTTTCTGGTTCTTCTGTTTGGTCTGAATGCATGGTCACACACTTGGCTTGTTGTTGTGACTCGCCTTCGATTGTTGGGTGTTCATGTTTACAAAACTCGCCTACCTTGATGACTTGCTGGTGTGGGCTCCCAGCTGGTCCATGTTTGCATGCTAGCCAGGGTTCTGGTTCTTTCCCACTTGCAGGTTGTGGTTCCTGCTGAAATGGTGGAAGACCAGTAGGTTCTGTCCCAGATTCGGACTTGGCTGAACCTCTTTTGGAACTGTTGGTCAGCATCGCTTTCCGTGCTTCTGGCAGCCTTGACCTGGCTTCAGTGTCACTGCTGGTGTCAAGTTGGCCCCTGATGGCTTGACAGTTGCTCAAGAGGTTGTGTGGGGACCTGAATTTTGCTTGGATCATTTTTCCTTTGGGCAAGGTTAGCTTTGATGGCTGCTCTGGTATATTTGGAACAGCATCTTTTGCCGTTGCCGCGATCATCGGATGCAAGCCCCGTTGGTCCTTTGCCGGCTGCTGCATTGCCAGCTTCCTCTTCGGGCTTTTCAGGGTTCGGTTTTCTGGCACCTTCCTCCGCCGTCATCGCTCATGTCTTCACGGATGCCTTGGCACTGGGATGGGGCTTTGTGACCAGCGCTTGTCAAGCCAGCCATGGTCGTTGGTCTTCTCTCTGTTGTTGGGTTCACAGTATGGTTTGGGAGTTTGTGGCTGTAGGGAGGCAGTGCGGAGGGTGCAGATTCCTCAGGGCTCTCTGCTCCTGTTCTATTCGGATTGTTTCCCTGTGGTTCACTTTCTCCTCTATGCTCTTGTGTAGCTGTGGGCCGGGTGTCTTCTTCGTCTTCACTTCAACAGTGCTTCCTCCTCCTCCTTGGTGAGTTCCCATGTGTTTTCCCTTCTTCATTGGTAGTTAGCATCAGGTAGCCACAAGGGGTTTTACCCAGAAAATCATGTGTTGAATGTAATGAAACAAATTTCTTTGAGCTTTGGATTCTCTAGGAACTTGCATAAGTTTCCAAGAGAACTCGATTGTTTGTTTACATAGTTGGGAGAGCTCTTGCAGTGGGTTTTGAAGCTTCAGTCTCTATTGATGTCAGCAGTTATTTGTTTTGACTCTGACTTTGTTTACTTCCCTGGTGAGGTGGCATAAATAAATGTAGCTGCTCCCCGAGCCAGATTCTGGCACTGTTGTCTGGTAGGTATGGTAGACCTATAGAAATTCCCAGCTGAAGTGACCTAGTACAGTATATGGTACCATATCAGTATATTGTTGAAGCTTCAGGGAGCCATTGAGGCTCGTCCAGAAATTGGCATTTCATTACATTCAATGTTGCTTTATTTTTTAATTTGTAAATACAAATTTTAAATGTTTTTAAGTTTTGACCCCATCTGAGTCCTTTTTTATTGAATGTTGCTTATCTAATTGATTTTACTTTCAGAGATGGTCATGATGTTTGTTTAAATTTTTTGGAAGACAATACTGCAGAGGGCTTTAAAAAAAGAGATTTGTTGCTTCCTGAACCAGCTCTATGCTTAAAACTATATTCTGAGCATTGTATTCTGCCAATCCTTAGTTAGGAATCTGACTGTCTCGTATAACTGGATTATTCGATCAGTCATTTATTTCCCTAGTTTCAATATTATAGGAAGAAATCCTTGATGCAACCATTTAAGGTGCAGTGATTTATTGGGGAAATTATTTGCCATTACTGATGATTGGCCACCCAGCAAGTGTTTTGGCAGGAACCATTGAAGTTGACTTTGCAGTCCTTGACTGTAGTTTGGTCAGTTGCATAACATGAGGCTTTGCTCTAAATTCAGAGGGTTCCCCATCACTCGTCTGTCAGGTGTTCTTTGTAGTTAATGTTTCCTAGTTTTCCTGAATCTTCAACATAAGTAAAACTAGTACAAGTCCTGTGCCAGATTGTTCACTTCCCACTAGTAAGCCTGTATAAAAAAAACTTATATAAATCATACCAACCTATGTTCTGGATTACCGATTCATCAGGATTAACAATGGGTCTTAATACTATAATGCCAACTAAGGACTATAATGAGTGCTTTACCAATGACTGTATGAGACATCTATTGATGAGCTGTTGTATGGCATCACCACAACAATTTAGAATCTTATTTACAAAAGCCTTTATGTTTTTCAACTTGGTGTTGGTCCCTTTTAACTGCACCATATTTGAGACCCAAACCATCGTAGACTGCTGGGATAGCACTTGTGTGCACATACACATAAATGTACAATGCTGGTTATAACTTTTCATTAATTACCTCTGCTATGACATGAAGGTAATTATTGTATGTTGCTGAATATGGTCATGAGGCTTTAATTTTCTGACAACGCTTCCATTTTGTTATCTAAAGTGATTACTATTTACTCCATCTCTCTGAAGATAATGGTGGATGCAATGTAAGATCATGAAGGATATAATAGACAGTTTTTCTCAGTCTATCTTTCTGCCCATTATCATTGAGGGTCTAAAATGGTGTCTGCATCACTGCTGGCAGGATGACTGCTATACTTCCACGTACATAGGTGGAGCATCTGTATGACCTGCATTATCATATTCTTTGATTCCCCTACAAAAACAAAGGTATACTAGGTGGCAAATGAATTGCATGCATCGACTTGGCCACTCAACAACAATCACTGAGGCAGGAATTCAGGTAGTTATGGACACACAACTGTCAAAACAAGTATCCACTACCTGCTGTCCTGCTTTGGACACGGTAAGTAATGTCTCTGTTACCTCTTTGAGACTTTGTCTCCTGGTGAGTCACATTCAGCTCCCTCAGATTTAAGTTTCTGGAGTTCTCCCCTCCATGGGCTTCAATAGAAGATGCCAATCCAAAATTTTAAAATTTCTTTGACATATTGTTCAAAGTCATGAATTCCTTCTCCATTACAGATACTCTTCTTCAAAGCCCGACAGTGCCTACGGGGCTTGACATACAGGAAGGAGTAACTGGGTTGAGCCTCCACCCTGATGCTGCCCTTGCACAAGATTGTGCAGGTGTGTTTATTGCCCTTCAATTACAAAGGCCCCATTCCCCTTGACTATAAATATGGTTTTGAAGAACCCACAAAAGTGGTAATGTCTGATGAACAGGAGGGTAAAGATTTTTCTCAGATGGAAATCTTAGATTTTCTCCTTCCATTTTCTTCCAAAGGTTTGATTTTAGTATTACTTGGGAGGTACAGGTATTTCAGAAGCCAGAGGGTTTGTTTTAAAAAACAGGACTATATATGCTGTTTCCCAGGTTGAAATTTGTCAACAACAGTTTTTTGCCAAAGGCCCTCATCTTGATTATAAAAATATTTAACGAGGTGTTCCCTTGGGGCATTATTTCCATGTTCTCCCCCATCCATGTGGATAGCAGAAAATGATCTTTGCCTTTTGTATTGCATCGCCAGGGGCAGGTTTGGATATATTGACCATGGTTCTTTATGACTTCTTTACTCAAGGATATTGTTTCCTGGAAGTTGAACATCTCTCTTGTTCCTTTTCCATTGGCACTAATCACAAGCAAGGTCAGAGTCTAACACAGATTGGTGGATGTTATAAAAGCTGTGGCATCCAAAGAAGTCTTAGAACACAATATAGGTAAACTTTCTGATGGGTCAATATTCCCTTCATCTTATTTGTCTATGTGGCAGTTGCCTTACTCAAACATTTTACTCCTATGCCGATGGATGCCGTTTAGAATATATGTATGCATGAATGTTAGTGGCAACCTTAACTAGTGCAAGAGAAGGGGGAGGGGAGGCCATTTGTCAGGGTTTAGACTACTAGAAGAGTGTGGTTTGGGAGTGTGCTGGAATGGCAAGTTGTAAACCTGGCAACTGTGCTTGCCAAGTAGAGAACAATGTTGAGGGGTAAAAGTGCCAAGACTAATGATTTTGAAACCTTAAAGTGCACTTTTCATCATATGCTAATCTCCAGGGTAATGCTGTTACCATTATACAGTGGCCTCCTCCATTTACAAATTAAATCCGTTCCCAAAGACAGGTCGTAACTCGAAATCTCAAAGCGAATTTTCCCATAAGAAATAATGTAAATTGAATTTATCCATTCCACACTCCCAAAAATATTAACTTCAAAATACATTTCTTACATAATACACACACACATTTGTACTATAGTATGTACAAGTTATAGCTCATCTTTTTGATGACTCTTGTTGGCGTATGGAGATGGTGAGGAGGGGGGGAGGAGGAGAGGTGTTAGTGTTTGGAAGGGGAGTCCCTTTCATTATAACATCAGGCAGTGATGACTTCACTGGAGTATACGCTCTCCTACTTTTGCCTGCATACCACTAGGACGTGGTTGTGGTTTTTCTCACTAAGAACTTTTCTATAGAGACTTGTTTTCCCCCTACATTTTAACATTTGTCTGTAGTGAGGCATCACAGTGTCATTGAAAAGGTTAAGGCAACGGCCTTCTGCAGCTTGATTTGGGTGAGTCGTTTCAACAAAACTTTGCATTTCTTCCCATACTGCACACCACTTCTTAATTGTTGAGGAACCCATGGCATGGTATATAATAATTACTTTTATGTTTAGAAAGCAAAAAAGCTATAAAACAATGAAATTCTTTACAAAGAATTCAAATGCGATCATCACTAAGTGGGCGGTCTGGTAAACTGAAGCGGGGTCGCCCATGCCACCAGGAACCACGCTCTGTCAACCCATTCATGTATCAACAAAGTCGCAAGTCGAGGCAAAGGTCGTAAGTTGAGTCAAATTTTCCGATGAAATTGGGGTCGTAACTCAAAAATTTGTAAATTGAGGTTCCATTGTATGTTCATTTTAGATGATGTTTCGTTTTTATGCCCGTGATAATAACATTATATGATTATGGTGATCTTTACATAGACCAATGAAATAAATCTTGCTATTGTTTCATGATTGCTTACATGCTATATAAGCAATAATGAAAATGCTTTGGCAGTTATCATCACAATTGTTACTATGCCAGTATGGTAACCATCAGGATATAAAATTCTATTATAATTATATGATTTGCAAACCAATTATGTTAATATGGCTTTTCTGTGGAGAGCCCCTTCGGCTCCCTGGAGCTATACCGGGCTGATGTGTATATATTAGACCGTGGCAACAGTCAATCAAAGAAGTTCTAAGCTTACCGGGGACCAGAGCCAAAACCTGGGCCTCTCAAGAGAGCCACAAGCAGCAATGGCCCTAAAGACACCCCTCTGTAATTGGGATGAGTCTTCGTCTGCCATCTATCAGGTCAGGCACCCAGAAAGGTAGGAATTTCAAAACAAACTATTGCTGGCCAAAAAATTGCAAACCGAAAGCCGAAAAAGCAACAGAACTCCCAATCAAAAATCGGGAAACAAACATGACGTCATTACAACCGCCGCGCATCTGTCTGCGCAACCCTCCCCTTCCCGGGAGGGGGGGGGGTTGCGCAGATGGATGGAGGTCCCAGACCTCCACGCCGGTAACTCTACCCAGTTCAGAGGGTGTTGTGATGGTGAACGGTCGATCGCTCTGGCTCCACTCTTTGCACAGTGCTGCAGTGCAGTATTGTTGCTCTGTATTGGTGGTGTGTGAGCGAGGGGTAACACAAGAATACTGGGGCTGCATGCACCTAGGGCTATCTTCCCTAGGTGCCCCATAAGTACTGCCTTTGCGGCTTCAGGGTTATCTTCCATGAGCCGTTCAGGGGCAGCTACCTCCATGTGGTTCTGTCGCTGCTCGGTGATTGCCCGCCCTTTGGGGTTCAGTTGGGGTGGTTCTTACTCCTGTTTGCCCTTGGGTAGGAGGTAGTTTCGTCACTGGCTGGGGCGCGAGGTACTGTGCAGCTGTCTGATATACGCATAGCGACAGGTTCTGTTCACCTGGAGACGTTGTGCTTTTGCGGGGTTTTTGTTTTGTTTTGCCTAGCGGGGCTCTGCCAGGCGTCGCGGTAGGACCACTAGTAGGTTTTTGGTGGCCCTCCACTAGGTCCCCGTGCTTGCACATGTTGCAGGGGTTCAGCCTATAGTTTGTTTGCTTGGTAGCTCTGGGATAACCGGTTAGCAGGACCTTGCCTGGGCTTCTCTTAGCAGTCTGCCTAAGGGCCCCTGGAAACCCCCATTGGTTCTCAGTGGTCCAATGTAGGAGACCTCCGAGTTCCATCTCGCCTTGTGCAAGTTTGAAGGTTGCTCTGTTCCCCTGTCTCAGGGTGACACTCACTGTCTGCCTCCGCCTTGCTGCTTGTTGGGGTCAGTGACACCTATGTCCCGGAGTCCTGCGAGTGATGTTCTTTGCTTGTACTCCAATTCATCCTGTCCACTGAGACTGATATTCGGGTGCAGGCAGCTTTAGCGTTGCATGCGAGGTTTGGGTTGCACTTGGCTTCGGTCTTGCGCTTCTTTTCCCTGCTGGAGCTGTCTTCCAAATGGCTCGTGCTGGGTGTGGAGGCACTGGGTTCCGGGCCAGGGTCCGGTGGGCTTGCTTTAGCAGATCGGGTGCCAGCTACTTTGGTGAAGTTGTATGCGCAGTTTCTGAGGGAGGCGGTGTCTGTTCTTCGCTTCTCGCCTCGCGTGCTGACAGGCGGTGCTCATTCAAATTATGTAATCGTCTTGGGCCCTGGTTCTTAGATTTTCATCTCCTTTTTGTCTATCGCTGTTTGCAGAGTCTGTGGTGGTGCATTTTCTGCAGGCGGCTTCGTCTAGTTGATGGCCTTTGTTGGACTTGTAGGTTCTCTGGAGGGGGCCATGGAGGTCCTGCCCGGGAGGGGCGTGCCAGGTATCGGGGTTCCTTCGGTCGTGGTAAGCCAGTAGTGCCAGATTCGGGGCCGGCACCTCCTCTGGAGCCGTCTGCATCTGGTCGGCGCAGTGATCGTTCTCAGTGTTGGTTGGGCTCTTGTGTAGGGGTCATCGGCCCTTTCGCGGGTTGCCCCGTTGACGGGCAATAGGGGGAGGCTTGCACTGTTTGCTCTCACCTGGTCCCATGATTCGTGGGCATTTCGGGTCGTTTCCTTTGGCCTGCGGTGGTATTGGGTCGCTCCTCCTCCTTCGGGGGAAGAGGGCTGACAGGGCAGGCCTCTTCTCCTGTGTTCTGTCAGATCATCCGGGAGTGGGTTTGCTTGGGTGTGGTTGAAACAACAACGTCCCTCAGGTGGGTTTTTCCGCCTGTTTTCAGAAACAGGACTGTGCGGATCTGTGATTCATACTGGACTTGTCTAGTCTGAATCCCTGGGTCTTTTGCTCCTCCTTTCGGATGACCACTCTGTCTCAGGTCCGGCTACTTTTGTCGCCGGGTGCCTGGATGGTTTCTTTGGACCTCCGGGATGTGTATTGGTACGTCCCGTTTCATCCGGGATTCAGGGACTGGCTCTGTTTTGTCGTGGGGCAACAAGCTTAATGCTTTTGTTGCCTTCTATTCGGCATGAATCTAGCACCTCAAGTGTTCACATGGCTTACCCAGGTTGTGGTGACCTGTTTGCGTCTGTTAGGGGTTCGGGTTCTGGCTTACGTCGACGAATGGCTGGTGTGATCTCGGCCAGTCCGTGATGTCTGCTCGCCAGGGACATGGTTCTTTCCCAGCTCGCCGGGTTTGGGTTCTTGGTGCAACTTGTCCTCTTAAAAATAACGTTGCTATGGCCAAATTTGGACGTAATTTGAAATGAAATCGACTCACAAAAGTGACGTACTGTCCCGTTTTCTGTTTGAGTCGTCCGGCTTACTCGTTAAGGTTAGGAGTGGAAACTTTCAATTAACGTTTTTCATAACGTTTTGAAACTTTATGAGAATTTCCTGCCCACCTAACCTACCAGAGGACCCTTAACTTACTGTTGTTGAAAAAAAATCCCAAATTTATTTTCATTTTTTTTTTCATTTTCAAATTACATCCACTTTCAACCATACTGGTAAGCGGCCAAGAGCGATGTTATTTTTAAGAGGACAGGATGCTTGGTGAACTGGAGGAAGTCCCATTTGGTTTCCTCTCAGGTTCGGACTTGGCTGGGTCTTGTGTGGGACTCTCGGACCGCTTCCTTGTCTCTCCCTCCTGCGACGCTGTTGCGGCTGTGGTCCCGCCTCCGGCTGTTTTTGGAGGGCATCCAGGTCACACGTCGGTTGTTCGAGCGGCTCTGCAGGAGCCTGAACTTTGCCGTGCTGGTCTACCCATTGGGTCGGATCTGGCTTCGGTGGATGTTCTGGTTTCTTCGGGGTCGTCCCTTCTGCCGCTCTCGCGATTGATGGGTTCAGATCCCAGGAGCTTTGCGTCGGCTGCTGCGTCACCGGCTTCCTCTGCGGGTATTTTTTGGGGTTCTGTGCCACGGTGCCTTCCCGAGCTCTCACTCAATGTGTTCACGGATGCCCGTCTCTCGGCTTGGGTTTTGTGACAAGTGCTCACCAGGCTGGCCAGGGTCGGTGGTGTCCGTCCTTCCGTTGAGCTCACAGCACAGAGTGGGAGTTTGCGGCGGTGTGGCATTCGCTTCAGAGGATTCGGGTCGCTCGAAGAGTAACGATCCAGATCCATTCTGACTGCTCCCTGGTGGTTCATTGCCTGAACTGCGGAGGGATGGGGTTTGATGCGGTTCTTGGTTCTTTGTGGCTGGTTGCTTCGGGTGACTCGTCTGCTGAGTTCTCGGGGTTTTGCTCTCCTGGCGGTTCGTGTTCAGGGGGTGTCAAACGTCCTGGTGGACGGCCTGTATCGGTTCATTCCCCTTTCCACGGAATGGACGGTTGACGCCGACTCGTTCAGTTGACTCTGCCGGACGTATGGGCACCCAGAGGTGAACCTCTTCCGCATTGGTGTGGTCGAGGCGTCTTCCAGTTTATGTGGCGCCCTTCCCAGACTGCGAGGCTGTTGGGGTCGATGCCTTTCGGCTGGACTGGTCGAGGTGGAGTTACCTGTACCGCTTCCCTCTGGTCCGGTTGTTGCTCGGGATCCTGGCTCTGTTGGAGACTTACCAGGAGAGAGTAGTCCTGTTGGCTCCTTGGTTGCCGGGCCAGCCTCGGTTTCAGGCGCTTCTTGCTCGCTGTCCGAACCCGAAGGTCTTCCCGCGGCTCCGCCTCTTTCAGCAGATCAGTCCGATCCGGTACGTGGCTGGTTCGATCTTCTCCACTCTGTGTCCTGTCTTTTTGACGTGGGTGTATCACCACTTGTATGGTGATCAGGTGGCTTCGTTGATGGTGTCCCACCTGCGAGTTTCGTCTAGACGGCAGTATGACATTTCCTAGTGTTCCTTTCAGTTGCTTTGTCTCTTCGTAGATTTTCTTCGATTTCTGATCGGGTTGTTTTGTCCTTTCTCTCTTGGTTGTTTCAGGACCGTCATCTTATGCCAAATACTGTTGCCTCGTGTCGTGGGGCGCTGGCGGAGCCACTGCAGCTTGCATTCGGGGTGGATGTAACTTCTGCTCCGTTCCGCAAGCTTTCTCGGGCGTTGTTTCGCCTCCGGCCTGCTCATGCGCCGCCTGACCCGTCCTGGTCGTTGGACCAGGTGTTCTCTTTTCTCTCTCCTCTTCGGTTGGTTGTGTCCCCTTCGGTTCAGGACTGTTTTTCTAAGGCTCTTTTTTCTTGTTGGCTTTGGCCTCTGGGGGGTCAGGGAGCTTCATGCTCTCCTCCGGCACAGGGGGTTTCTGCTCTTTCGGTCCTAGTGGTCGTTTCGTTTGTTTGGAGCTTTCTCCTTCTTTCTGACGAAGAATGAGTCTGCTCCTTTCCGAGGGGGGTCCTTGGGTTGTTGATGCTTAGTTGTGTAACGTACGATTATGTTATGTTGTTGGGTAGATTAGATACAGTGTTTAGTGAGTTTCATATTTATTTAGTAGTCTTGATTACAGTAGTCTGTTGGTGGCATTGTCGTAGACGTTCAGACAGAGCTTTGAGCAGAACAGAGAGCTGAGTGAGGCCGGAGTCGTGGAGCTCTATAATGGGAGAGCGTGGCGGCTCGATGGGGAATTATGAGTGTCTGAACTCGATGGGTAACGAAAGCTTTGTAGCTCGATGCGGTCGTAGTCTGCTGTCTGCTCTGTGTCGAAGCTGTAGCATCTTGGGTCGGTTAGAACTGTACATGCAGAGTGCTACATTCTTGAAGTTGAAGAGGTGAGGTAAATCCAAAGAGTCTGTACTAGAGTTATCTGACTCACTGTGGAAATTGTACTGTCGGCTATTCGCAATTCGCTTGCTTATATTCAGTGACTACACCTCAGCTTCCTTCAACCAGGATGGAAAGAATGTTACCTGTAAATAGGGATAGGATTATAGCTTGTGTAGTTGGTGCTAATTAGTTATGCCATTAAGATACTGAGACTGGAGCGAGTACAGGGGTACCTCGGTTTAAGAGTTTAATTCGTTCCTGGAGACGGCTTGTAACCCGAAAACTCGTAAACCGAAGCTAATTTCCCCATAAGAAATAATGGGAAATGAATTAATCTGGTCCTGACTACCTAAAAACATCACTTCAAACTAAATTTTATACCTAATTTATCAAAATCTTGTGTGGGTCAAGACTACAAAACTATGTTCAAGTTATTACTTGCCCTTGCTGATGACTGCTGTTGGCATATGGAAGATGGTGAGGAGGGGGGAGGAGGAGAGGTGTTACTGTTTGAAAGGGGAGTCCTCATCCATTATAACATCAGGCAGTGAGGACTTCTCTAGTGTGCACTCTCTGGCATGTTTTGCTTGCATACCACTAGGACCTGCTTGTGGCTCACTGCTTGCTTGTCTTACTAAGAATCTGTCTAAAGACACTTGTTTTTCCCTACATTTTAATACTTGTCTGTAGTAAGACATCACATTGTCATTTAAAAGGTCAATGCAACGGCCTGCTACAGCTTTATCTGGGAGAGTTTTTTCAACAAAACTTTGCAGTTCTTCCCATATGTCACACATTTTCGTAATGAGGAAGGGACATCCTCTACTCACAACTACAGGCATACCTCAGTTTAAGAGTTTAATTGGTTCCTGGAGACGCCTCGTATTCCGAAAACTCGCATTCCGAAGCTAATTTCCCCATAAGAAATAATGGGAAATGAATTAATCCGTTCCTGACTACCCCAAAAACCCCATGTCAAACTAAATTTTTATACCTAATTCATCTAAATAAACCTACAAAACTATGTTCAAGTTATTACTTACCTTGCTGTTGAATGCTGTAGGCATATGGAAGATGGTGAGGAGGGGGGAGGAGGAGAGGAGTTACTGTTTGGAAGGGAGTCCCCTTCCATTATCACATCAGGCAGTGAGGACTTCACTGGTATGCACACTCTGGCACATTTTGCCTGCATACCACTAGGACTTGCTTGTCTAACTAAGAATTTGTCTAATGACACTTGTTTTTCCCTACATTTTAATTAATTAACACTTGTCTGTAGTAAGACATCACATTATCATTTAAAAGGTCAATGCAACGGCCTGCTACAGCTTTATCTGGGTGAGTTTTTTCAACAAAACTTTGCAGTTCTTCCCATACTTCACACATTTTCTTAATCAAGAAGGGACATCCTCTACTGCCTCTACTCACAGCTATTTTCTTAGGTTGAACCTTACCAATGGCTTTCTTGAGACCCATGGCAAGATATATAATGACAACTTTTATGCTCAAATGGCTAAAAAAACGACAAAAAACTGTAAATCCTTGTGAAGAAATCTGGTGGGATAGTCACCGGGCACGAGACACTGGTAAACTGAGGCGCGATCGCCATGCCACCACGCGCTAGTCGGCCTGTACACGTATCGACAAACTCGCGTTCCGAGGTAACCCTCGCCTTCCGAGACATATTTTTCGAGGAAATCCTGCTCGTATTCCGAAAAACTCGCATACAGGGACACTCGTGTTCTGAGGTACCACTGTATTTTCTTAGGTTGAACCTTACCACTGGCTTTCTTGGGACCCATTGCGAGATATATAATATCAACTTTTATGGTTAATTGGCCAAATATCCAACAAAACACTGTAAATCCTGGTGAAGAATTGAGGCGGGATAGTCACTGGGGGCGAGGCACTAGTAAACTGAGCGGCGGTCGCCGTGCCACCACGCGCTAGTTGGCCCCTACGTTTATCAACACCCTTGTATCCTAAGGCAACCCTCATATCCCAATACAAAATTTGTGTGCAAATCCTGCTCGTAACCCGAAAAACTCGTAACAAGGGGCGCTCGTAAGCTGAGGTACCACTGTATAAAGTTTACTCGCTGCAGTTGGTTCGGCCAGGGGTGCATCATGTTTTGTGCCTGTGGCTCTTCGCTGTTATTTGCGCGCCACGGCCTCTGTGGCAGAGGACGCACTTTGGGTTGACCCTGTTTCCCTTCTCCCAGGTTGTCCGCAGGATTATTTGGTCCTGCCAGCCTGCTGTCTATTCATGCCTTTCTATTCGGTCTATTCATGCCCATGCCTTTCGTAAGTTCGGCATTCGACTGCTGTTTTGGTAATATGTCCTGGCCTGTCTTCGGGCACGGGGCTTTTGGAGGTTGATCAGGGTCCTGGCTGCACGTTGCCTTGTTAATGTTCTTCTCGGGCGTGTATAGTCTTGGGTCGCAGGTTGCGACTAGTTGTCTCAATTTTGAGTTGAGGAGCGAGTGACGACCGCCTCCCAGGTGAGTCCCTTTTTCCTTATCTTTGCTTAGGTAACTCCAGGGAGCCGAAGGGGCTCTCCACAGAACACCAGCGTTGAATGTAATGAAACGTCATTTTCTCAGTGATTTTCTCAGTGAGACCCGGAGGCTCCCTGGCATCCCTCCCTCCAGTCGGCGTTTTTTGCGTTTTTGATACTCAGACTCTGAACTGGGGAGAGTTGCCAACGTGGAGGTCTGGGACCCCTGTCCCCCTCCCGGGGGGGGGGGGCGCAGACGGATGCGCGGCAGTTGTGGTGACGTCATGTTTGTTTCCCGGTTTTTGATTGGGGAGTTCTGTTTTTGTTTTTTCGGCTTTCGGTTTGCAATTTTTTTCCAGCAGTAGTTTGTTTTGAAATTCCTACCTTTCTGGGTGCCTGACCTGGTAGGTGGCAGACAAAGACTGCTTCCGATTACGCAGGGGTGTCTTTAAGCCATTGCTCCTTGTGCCTCTCTTGAGGGGGGCCAGGTTCTGGCTCTGGTCCCCGGTAAGCTTAGAACTCCTTCGATTGACTGTTGCCACGGTCTAATATATACACATCAGCCCAGTATAGCTCCAGGGAGCCTCTGGGTCTCACCCAGAAAATGGCGTTTCACTACATTCAACGCTGGTTTTTTACAAAACTCCGTATGGTGGTAATGAAGTATATCAGGTCAACCAATCTTCATTTGAATCGATATCTCTTCAGGGTCTCTGCACCCAAGACTTGTGTCATGACTTTTACTCGAAAGCATGTTGTCCTTCGTCCTTCTTTGTCGCTTTATGGTCATCCCCTTGTGTACAAAGATTCCGAGAAGCCTTTGGGGTTAAGCTTTGATACTCGTTTGTGTTAGTCACCCCATATCTCTTACCTCCGTGCTGAATGCTCTAAGGTCCTTAACATACTTAAGGTTCTGTCACATACTTCTTAGGGAGCAGATAGACGCACAGTTCTCTCTTTGCATTCCTCTCTCATACTGTCTAAACTCGATTATGGTTGCCGTGCTTACTCTTCTGCTTCTCCTCCTACTCTTTGCCGTCTTGATCCTTTGCCCCACACTGGGTTGCGCCTCAGCTCTGGTGCTTTTCGTTAGACTCCTACCCTCAGTTTGTAAGTTCACACTGGCTTCCTGTCTCTCCAGGACCACTGAGATCGCTACTGCCTTCGCTACCTTGCGCGGTCCTTACAACACCCTCAGTCTCGCCTGTGTTGTGCTTTGACTTTTCCTCTTCCTGTAGTTCCTGTTCCCCTTCACCACCTCCCTCTTTCTGTCCAGTTGTCTCGCCTGCAACATTCTCTTTCGGTTAGTATTACTAATATTTCTCCTCGTGTTGTTCCGTCCTTACCCCCATGGAGGGTTACCCTTCCTCAATATAAAAATCCCTGACCCACATCACTGAAGCTTTTACCCCTCCTACAGTTATGAAACACCTTTTCCTCAAACACTTTTCTTCACATTCCCGCTCCGTTTCCATCTTCACCGATGGGACTAAGTCTGCAGGGGGTGTAGGCTACTCTGTTGTTTTTCCTGACCGCACTTATATGTGTCGCCTACCTCCGGAGATGGCATCTTCACAGCAGAATTTTATGCTATTTAGTATGTTCTCCGTCTCTTGGTTTCTCATTGTCGATCCTCCTTTGTGGTTGTAGTTGACTCTCATAGTGCCCTCATGGCTCTAGGGTCCTTTAATCCTGTCCATCCGGTGGTCATCGTAATTCAACTTTGGCTGTTTCTTATCTCTAGTAAATTTAAATCCGTAGAGTTTTGCTGGGTTCCAGCCATATTGGTGTTTCTTTAAATGAGTGTGCGTATACTGTCTCTAGAGAAGCTATCCGCTCTTGTCCCATCTCCCGTAAAGGTATTCCTTATTCCAACTTTTACCCGGTTATTCATTCCTCTATCCTTGCCTGTTGGCAGGGTTGTTGGTAACAAACTGCGTACTCTTAAGAGTAGTGTGTCCCCGTGGCCTTCCTCCTATCATCGTAACCGGCGGTGGGAAACGGGTCTAGCAAAGTTGTGAATTGGCCATACACGCTTAACTCGCGGTCACTTAATGGAGTGCTGCCCTGCTCCTTATTGTCCAAATTACATTGTCCCTCTTACAGTCGTGCATATCCTTGTTGAATGTCCTGACTTCCAGGACGAGCGTGTGTCTTGCTTCCCGACCATCCCTCGCGGTCACTTGTCCCTCGATAGAATTCTTGGTGAATCGGATACTTTTGATATCGTTTGCCTTATGTGTTTCTGTTCTCATTTTGGCATCCTTGGTGATATTTAGTGCTCTCTGATTATTCTGCACATTTGATGGTGCTACATAGGCTTCCCAGCTTGGTGCCTTCTTTAGATAATTACTTACTTACTTGAATCGATATCATGCATTATCTGTACTGTACTAAGAGCCTGTCATAATGTTTAGGCGACACATTGGTGTTTCTGGCCTTTGAGTCCATATTGTCATGCAAATGTTGCCAATTAGGCCCTGTAGTTTTGCCAAGAATGCATTTTAAAGTACAGTAATAAATAAATAAATTAAGAGTACATTTTGGGTGCAGCAATTTACAATTAGTCAAACAAGTAAGCCCTCTTCACCACACAATTCACCTTCCCTGCCATCATCATCATGCCTTCCTCTCTTCACCTAGAGCGAAAATGGTCGTGTTCTAATCGTGTGCGACTGTGAGGTTTACTGAGGACGTGCAGTGAGACCTGCCATTCACACTGCTATCCTCCCAGTGACACCACTTCCACAAATAATTCTCACCCCCTCCCGACACCTCACCCATTAATGAACAATTAATTGAAAAGGAAACAATTAGCATAATATGTAATAAAAGCATATAGATTATTTCACAACAATTGGCATATTTGATGAAATGGTATTAATATTTACCAGCAAAAAATTTAAAAGATGCTATCAAACAAGGGGACACTGAGAAACTATTAGAATTTAATGAAATGAAGTTAGTTAAAGCTAAACAATAGGAATTGTATACAAAGGATTTCCCAAGAAGTTCAAACAGCAGACAAATATACCTGGGATGCTTATATGTAAAGTTAAGTTTCTGGTTATACAGTGTAAACCATGTAAGGTGCATTTTTAAGTCAGCTTTTAAATGAATATGTTATGTTACTACGGGATTTTATGTATTTTATCACTTGGTAAACTGTACACTGTGTGTATACTATTTAAATTTATTTATTTATTTAGTATGCACCCATATCCATCCCGTGGGCTGTGGTGAAGAGTTACAGAGGTAAATAATGGGTTCAGGAACTGAACCCCATAGTTCATTTAGCTAAGCTATCTTGTGAAGCTAGTTATACAATTGTTAATATTACATATACATGTACAGTACATATATCCATACATGTATTATATATATTCATACATATACAGTATATATTATATATATTCATACATGTATATATTAAATATATATTCATACATATATATATTCATACATATATACATACATATTCATACATACCAATAATCTTTTATATCACAAGTGATTCAACAAGGGGCTCACAACAGTCTCAATACATGGCACTTTACATCTATGGCAAGTCATGCAGTTACTAATCTTGCTCCACACCCACTCAACTGGGCGGCAACTTTACCAATCGTGTGCATGCATTACCTACAGTAAGCAAATTTTGGATACTGTGCTAAGATTTCTGGCAGTACATCATCATGTATGAAATACTTTAACATTTCTTGGACACCATTGATGGTGTTATCTCTGAATTCCGAGATTTTTTCACATTCCATCATATAATGACACAAAGTATGTGAATAGTTCTGGTGACAGAGTTTACATCTAGTCAAATCTACATCAGCAGATGATGCAAACTCTTAGAGGAACTTGTATCTGAGCCTAAGCCTAGCAGTGATAACATCTAGAAGTCTGCTAACCTTATTGGATGACCCATAGACATGGGGATCTTCCTGCATAATAAAATGATGATAGAGTAACTGGTGTGAATTTCACTTTGCCTTAAGTTTACGAGATTTTGTTGATGTTCCGGGAATATTACTGCCCTCAGGCTGCTCAAGGGCAGTCCAAGATGGTAATCAATTCCCTCTTTACAAGCAAAAGTTTTGCCTAAGTCATCGGTTATATCATGCATTTGGAGACCAATACTACTGTATTTAAATAAAAAGTATTTTGCTTCGTTCGTGTAAAACTGTGTCTAAAAGTTAGGTCTATAAGTGAAGGTCAATGCGAGATAGAGATATTGAGAGATATAGATAGCTAGAGGATATAGATAGATATTGATAGATATAGATAGTGTGATGGTAAAATGACTAAGAGCAGTGGCTTAGGGCAGATGGAATGCAAGGCACATATAAACAAAAAAAAAGTAAAAACAAATTAAAATAAAACTGCTAAGTTGACTTCTTCACGGTGTGGTAAATGCAGGATAAAATACAGGAAATGGAAATATTTAAATACTTTAATATGAAAAAATTAGTTTTAACAAATAACAAAAATAAAAATAGTTCCATCAAGACTTGGCTTACTTACAAGGTGCAAAATATAAAAAACACAGACAAGTTAACGTTACGTTAGAGAACAAGAAATAAATGATGCTGAAAATACCAAGTACAAACGGCTTAGATCTACCACCACACAGGGTAGTGTGAGAGCAGAGGGAGCTATATGACCTCTGAGGAGTATTCTAACTGGTGGTGGCTGGCTGGCTCCTATATACAGTATATGGAGAAATGACTGTCCAGGTGGAGCTGTTGTCTTTATAATTGGAAGCCAGCAGGTAGAAACGAGCACTGCGCTTGTTAACAAGCGAGTGGGGCGACTTCCAAAATGCCAGGTCGTCAGGGTCATGGGTACTGGTGGGCAAGTAGGGTGGTGGTGTCTAGACTTCAGAGCACTAGTTGTTGTTGTTGCTCTTGATTCTTGAATATGTAGACGTAATGTGGTAGAATACGTGATGATGGAACAGGCCCAATCTCCTTCCTAGAGAGATTCTTGTAATAATAGAGACAAAGAAAGATACAGATAGATAAAGAGATAGAGAGATGTAGATAGAGAGATATAGATAGATAGATAGATATAGATAGATATAGATAGATATATAATATGTAGATATATATATATATATATATATATATATATATATATATATATATATATATATATATATATATATTATATATAGATATATAATGTGTGTGTGTCATACCAGTAGCCAGAACGCATTCTCGGCGTACTATGCAAGGCCCAATTTGCCTAATAGCCGAGTGATTTTCTTTATTTCAATAAAAGTTTCATATTTATTTAAATAGTATTATATTATTTTAAGACCATAAATTATTGACTTGTAATAGTTTAGGTTGGGTTAAGATAGGTTAGGTTGGGTTGGTTAGGTTTGGTCATATATCTACATTAGTTTTAACTCAAATTTAAACAAATTAACTTATACATAATGAAACGGACAGATTTATCATTTCATAAGAAAATATTTAGAAAAATTATATAAATTCAGGAAACTTGGCTTATTAGGCAAATTAGGCCTTGCATAGTAGGCCAAGTATGATGTTCTGGCTACTAGGTACAACACATATATTATATATATATATATATATATATATATATATATATTATATATATATATATATATATATATATATATATATATATATATCTATATATATATATATATAATAGATACTGTATGTTGTCCTGAAAAAGCATCTTTGTATACTGTAAGCATAAACAAACATTTTAGACATTAAAATTATAAATAAATTTTCAGTTTCTCTTATTAAATAGTAGCATTAGCTGAAAATGCTTCTCTTACGCTGCACCCACCCTGTCTCAGTTGCACTTTCACTAGAATTGTCATTTTTATTAAAAAAATGTACTATAGTTTGTGTATAATTTTTAGGTATTATATTATGCTATTTAAACTTGTTATAAATAAAATGTTGTATACATGTGACAGTTTGTGCACAAAAGATTTTGTTGATTCTATTTTAAAATTATTAATGGGGGGAGCCCCATTGGCTCCCCGGAGCTAACCGAGCTCATATGAATGTGTTAGACCCTGGCATCGGTCATTGCACTTAGAGTTTAGGCCTACTGGGGACCATTAGCCAGAACCTGGCCCCTCAGAGAGGCATGAGGAGCAATGGCCTATAGAAACTCCTGTGTAGTTGGAAGCATTCAATGTCTGCCGGCGACCAGGTCAGGCACCCAGAAAGGTAAACACCCCAAACAACCCCTATTCTGGATAAAATATTGCTACTGAAAACCAAACTAGTGGAAAAAACTCTCCAAGTGAATATGAGCAACTGAGCATGACATCACCAAGCCACCGCGCTGCTGTCTGGGCAACCTTCTCTTCCCTGAGAGGGGGAAGGGAGGGACCCCAGACACACCGGCTATCCAAACCCCTAGCTCTGTGGCTGATGTAAATTGGCAAAGTCGTGCACCTCTGGCACCTGTGTTTTTCCAGTTTTGTGCCTTGTGGTGTGGTCCTGTCTACTAGGTGGTGCCAGAAGTAATTTCACAAGTACTCGGACTGCATGCGCCTAGAGTCCCCTTCCCTAGGTGCCCTGAAAGTACTGCCCTTGGGGCCAACTTCCACAAATCATCTTGGGGTCTACCTCCGCAAGGTGGTTTGCTGCTCGGTGATCGACTGCCTTGGAGTCAGCTGTGGTGTTTCATGCACCCTTGTTTGCCTCTGGGTAGGGGCCAGTTTCTTCACTGGTTGGGGCGCAGGGTACTGTGCAGCTAGTTGTCATCTTTCATAGAGGCCGGCTTGGTTCTGCCTGGGCACGTTATCCTCTTGCGGGGTTTTTCTTTTGTTTTTTGTTCTCTTGCCTGGTGGGAGGTCTACCCCTTGTTTTGGTCACACTATTATATTTTTGTGGTCCTCCACTAGGCCTCTATGAGTGTACACTTCCAGGGGTTCAGCTTTAGCAGTTTGCTTGGTAATCTTAGGTGACGGTTTGCAGTACCCTGCCTGGGCTTCACTTAGCGAGATAAGATTTGGCGAGTTGGATTTGGTGTCTACCCCTCCCGAGGTTGGTTCCATCCTTCCTTGGGTTGTTGACCAGACACACACTAGAAGGTGAAGGGACGACGACGTTTCAGTCCATCCTGGACCATTCTCACAATCGACATGAGAATGGTCCAGGACAGACCGAAACGTCGTCGTCCCTTCACCGTCTAGTGTGTGGTTCTGGTCAACATACTTCAGCCATGTTATTGTGACTCATCGT